>CM029656.1:39028904-39093904 GCA_017311315.1 Dendrocalamus latiflorus | reverse complement strand
TGACATAATTGGTCCCCTTTACTTCATAGAAGAGGACCCGGAGTGCACATATTGCACTGATATTCCCAAATCCCACTGTTTGAGTAATTAATCTATTTTCTCCTCGGAATTACATGTGCTATTATGTATACTCTCCACAATATATAGATGTATTGTTGCCTTAACATGGTCTGAGTGATAACAATGCGTATTGACTTGTTGCATCCTTAACTAGGTTTGGAAAGCTGAAAGCAGTTTAGGCATCACTTTGTTAGACTATGTAGTTAGATCTAGAGTATTTTATGATAATAAATAATTGATAATATTGCTTATTAATATTATTTAAGATGTGTGACGTGCGTGGATTTATGTCGGTCAAGTTAGAAAGAACTTGTATTGGAAAAATGTCGCTTTGGTCTTTGCATGTGTAGGATAATTTGAAGACGATCGTGATCTATGGTGAGGATCAGTAGATACTTGGTGCAAGGTCATAGTCCAGAGGGTCATGTATGCTGGAGGAGACAGTCGTGTTCGAGTTAGGCCATATAAAGATTAAAGATGGATGATACGTGTTAGAACTACGGAGGTACAGTCCGTAGGTTACAACATGTGGTAATTTAATTTTGGAGTGTTTAAAATTAAGTAGTGTGAAAACCCTGTATTACGTAAGAGTTTCGTGTCTTTTATTTGGGATTAGAAAAGAACTTATAATCTTAGATAGAAAAGGGTTATGTGCTAACTCTAAGGTTGGATAGATGTAATTTTTGTGCAAGCATTTAAGAGGTGATAGGAGAGTAATTTGTAGCTATAAACATAGTTTAGAAATAAAAATAGATTGATCCCGACAAAAATTTGCAACGGTGCGTTTCGATTGCTGGCTTCGGTTGCATCCTCGTCTTTGCACGGCGTGTCACATCTCGGTTCGTCCTCGGATCCCCACATGTGAAATTGCTTCAGATGGCTTCGTCACACTTCATCCTCGATACCCACGCGTGAAGTCGCCGCTTCGGTCCGTGCTCTCACGTCCAGGCGCTGTCACAGTCGGCTAAAGCAAGGCGAGCCGGCCGAAGCTTGCATCAACCCGCACGCCGTTCGAGGCTAATCAAGTTTGCATGAAGGCTTTTCAATTCAAAAGACATCGTTGTGACTGACGCCCGTTACTTTCGGTTTCGGATTCTCACTTTGGCTTATTTTTTATTATTTCTAAATTTTATCTTTTTCTGATTTTTCTGATTCAAAAGTCCGTCTTGCACTGTCATGTCGGAGGATGTGGGCATCCTCTGTCCGCCCGTGGTCACACCGGCGCAACCCCTACTAATTCGATGCAAATTAGTTAGCCCTGCCTACATTTTGCCAGGTTGTGGTTGTACTTATTGTTACACAGGAGGACATCATAAGATTCAGTCCTTAGGGTTATCTGGACGGTTCTACCACTAACCACTTTATGCTTCCACTGTACCACACACACATCATCGAACCATCCGCCTAGATAATTAAGCAACTTAAGGTTTTTGGGAACATAAAATATCCATATCCAAACTTACCAGTCATTTCCACCATAACTGCCCAAACCAATTTCTCATGATACAAAGTGATTTACAATTTGGTGCCCCCGATTATCTAAGCAATACTAAGCATGGCGTATATTTATGGACTTATTTACAAAAGATTACCATTATAATTGTGCCAGGGTGACAAGGCTATATTCAAATGTTTCAAAGGAGGTATAATACTAGCAAGTCGAATAACGAGTATATAACTAGAATCTTCAAACAAACATATATTTGCATATAAAATAGCAGCATGCAATTTGGTAATTTAAACCGAAATAAATTTGCAGAAAATGTAGGTTCAACATGATCAAAGTATTGACTCGCTTGGCGCAGTTTACCGCGGTCTTGAGCTCACACAATGCTTTCCCTTGAGTTTCTAGTCTCTTTCTTCACTTCGCTCTTGATCTCGCTTGATCCCTTGATTCTTCATGACTCCAATATCTAATTACACGATAAAAGCAAATAACTCAAGAGATCCAAATAAATTCGAATAAACTCAATTTAGTTTTGTTATGAGCTAATGGGTGATTTGAGTGATTTGAGGCAAGGCCGGTTATAGAATACGATAACTTGATCTTTTTATTAATAATCTCTTTTATTATTTTGGTATTTATCAAGGAAGTTTCATGAGTTAGGTTAGACCTATGAATCAGTGTGCAAGATTAGCATAGCATTATTTTGTTGAGTGTTAATATTCAGGGTGTATGATGTATATATACAAGTAATGTTTGCAAATTTTTGCTTACCGAGTTAACCTTATAGTCTATGTTTATAGCATTTTGTGGTATGATATTTTATGTATCCTCATTTGCATCAGGATTCATTTGTAGGGGCCCTAGCTTGTTATTCCATGCTCAACATTATTATTTATTAAGTCTAATATTAAGATTTAATTAATGGTGCCATCATTATTTTATCTACCCTTTAGTCAATATTAGGCATAGCTTTATTTTTATTCTAAACTTATTTACCTAGGCAAGCTTACCATGCAGGGTCATATTTTAATATTGCTATTCAATCAATCCTTCCATGATGATTTGTTTAGTGATGATATGTTAAATGTTAGGGCATATATTTCATATTTTAATTATACCTAAGGGTAAACTTTATTAATTTTGGACATTCAACCAAGAGAAATTTTCTTTATTATTGCCCTTAATTAATATGTAGTCTTTTAACTCATTTATGCAAACAACATTAAATATCACCAAAAATTCAAATGAGCTCTAAAATTTCTGGTTTTAGTTCCATTGGACAGATCTTGAATTTAGATGAATTTAGAAATTTGTTTCATTCAATTTGGAGTTAAAATGAATAAGTTATGCCCATCTAAAATTCTCAGTCTAATTAAACCCAGAAAATACTAAATCTCTGACAGGTGGGTCCCACTTTCTACTTTTAAGTTTCTGTTTTCTTTTTATTCTCATTTCTTTGTGCTACTGACATGTGGAACCAGCTACTGTGCTCATTTAAGGGGCATGGCCCACATGTCAGTGAGAACATCTTGCATTAGTATATCATTAGCACTTATGGAAGTCATTAATCACTAATTAGTTGTCATTAGCATCTATTAACTGTCTGAATAGTAACTAATTAATCTTTGCATTAGTTACTATTTAATCCCTGATTATTGCCCTAAGTACTCCTTTACTGTATCCACTAGCAAAAAAAATCGTTAAAACCTAAATCTAACTAATGCGGCTGGGGGATTCGAACTCGGGTCAATTGACTGAGAGCACGTGCGGCCAACCAACCGAGCAAGCAGTGCTACCTGATGGGCTGGGGCGGGAATGCAAATAAGCCGAGCGGCGGGGAGGGGGCAGAACAGTGGAAAACCGCGCCGGTGCAAGGCAGCCTCGCCGGCGTCGAGTGGCGGCCGAAGGTGTGGGGGTGACGACCAAAATGGATTACGTGGGCGACGTGGAGGCTATGGGCGGTGGCACATCGGGCGGAGCGGCGGTGAGGTGGGTGGGCGACGGCGCGGGGCGGCCGGCGGTGAGGTGGAAACGGGGACAGCGGCGCCGGCATGGAGGGAGGAAGAAATTAGCATGCGCGGGAGTAGGAGGGAATCACGGGGGTGCTCACCGACGAGTTGGCAGGGCCGAAGAGGGATCGGGGCTGGCCGGCGGCGTGAGGCGGGGTCGTGCGGTGGTGACGCACGGTGCCGGCAAACTACAGGTGGTGATAACTTCGGTCGACAGCGGGGAGGAGTTCGTGATGCCCCGGTGAAGCTGTGGGGTAGCGGAATTGGCCAGGGACGGCTGCAATCGGTCGTTACTTCGCCGGCCGGCGTTGGAGAGGACGGAGTCCGCCGGCGAGCTTGAGGCGCCGGGGAATCAATTCCTTTCGGAGGGTGGACAAGTAGTGAATGGCGATGCGGTCTAGGAGTTGGCTGAGTCTTATAGGCGGTGGAATTTGGGCAGGCGATGTGCGGGGGTCTACGGCGACTGTGCGGTCACGTCGGGCAGGCGGCAAAAAGTGACGGGGCGGCGTGATGATGAGCAGCGTGCTCTGGCGAGGCCGGCGCATGGATGCCACGAGGCAGCGAGGCAGGGAGCAACAGAAAGAAGCGGCACGGATGGCTCACGGGTGTGCAGCGCAGAGAGGAGACGGGGATGGAGGGAGAAGAAAAGAAAGAAGAAGGCGCGTAGGAACTGGGCACGCAGAGCAGCGAGAGAAGGAAGGAGGGTAGAAGAGAGAGAAGACCGGGGAAGGAGGGCCCGCTGCCAGTGCAAGAAAGAAAGGAAGGAGAGAGGGAGGGGGTGGTCCCGTGCGGCAGAGGAATGGGGACGGGGGCCCCACGGGCAGTGAGAGGGAGTGGGTGGAATGAGAGGAGATGGGCCGGACGGCCCGATTTCATTCTCTTTCTTTTTTTCATTTATATGTGTGCAGATGGATGTGTATTTATATATGTTCTCACATTTCAATTCCTTTATTAATTTTACTCATTTTTTTATCCTTTTGTTGCTAGCCTTTCCATATATTCATTTATTTATTTTGGTAGAGTACCCTATATATCTATATATGTATATGCATATTTCTTTCAAGTAATTTATTTATTATTTTTTTGTTTGCTCCTTTTATTATTACTAATCCTCAAATAAAACTTTATACTTTGGGTTCGAGTTGTACTCTCCATTATTCTATGAATCATCTTTTCAGATTCGTATTTCAAATTCTTATTCTCCATTATTTGAACATTTCCTTTTATGTTATCACTAGTGTTTCTTTCTTTCTTGAGCTTCTTAAATTTTTGAAACCTCAACAAAAATTTAAGAAACACCAAAGAAGATTCAAATTTCAAGGGAATATATTGTAAAATAATTCAAAAGCTTCACTTTTTGAATTTCTAATTTTTGGGATGTTACATATAGTACCAAATAGTAACCTGCTATAGTACTAGGGAGATAATTTTGTATTTTATTTCTTTCTGGTCTTTTTTTAATGCTCTTGCTTTGATTGGTAAGTGAAAGGAGCAGAAGACACAAGCAAAAAAGAGGTTTCACTATGAATTTCAATAATTCATTCTCTCTAATTGCCGTTGACGATCATATACGCTTAAAGATTAAATTTAATTGTTGATTAAAATACTTGTTTGACAATTGCTATGCAAGAAAATAAAACACGCAACTTAAGGACTCAACATATATAGCTTAATATGATAACTAGCAATAACCTGCAAATGTTTTTGCTGTAGTCATGCTACAACAATGGGTACAAGTTACACTTCTCTATAGGATACATAGCCAAGAGAGCTAGGGAGAGAGAGAGAGAGCTTGTGATGAAATGAGTCGATCCCTCTCGTGATGGCAACTTCTCCTTGCGCAGCTTCTTGCACGCTCCCCACGGACGGCGCTAACTGTTGTAGCATGGCTACAACAGTGGGTACAAGGTACCCTTCTCCATAGGATATGTAGTTAGGAGTTGCCATCACGAGAGGGATCCACTCATTTTATCACCAGCTCTCTCTCTCTGGCTCTCTTGGCTATGTATTATAGGGAGAAGGATACCTTGTACCCACTGTTGTAGTCATACTATAACAATTGACACCGTTCATGGGGAGTGCGCAGGAAGCTGCGCAAGGAGGAGTTGCCATCACGAGAGGGATCCACTCATTTCATCATCAGCTCTCTTGCCTATGTATGATATGGAGAAAGATACTTTATACCTATTAATCCACTGTTGTAGCCAAGCTACAACAGTTTCAGTCTATAATCTAAATGCATGTCCACATAAATACTTTTTTGAACACCCGTGCTACAACAGTTTCAGTCTATAATCTGAATGCATGTCCACATAAACACTTTTTTCAACACCCATGCTACAACAGTTTCAGTCTATAATATGAATGCATGTCCACATAAACACTTTTTCAACACACAAGGTCGTCTTTTTTTTTCTTGAAATGGCACCACAGAAGGTCTGAACGCAATTCACTTTGAGAACTTCAAAACATTTGCAATTTATGTAAGTCACAGAGTCAAAATCATGACCGGTTAATTGTGAAAGAGAAGAATATTATAGGTACTTTGTCATAAGAAGCTGATCCGTAAATCATGACGTGTGGAGAGATCAATTATCGGCAAATTAAAACTACTGATAGTTGACAAGTCAAATGGCTCTATCATCTTTACTATTATAAAAGTGTGAGTTGATGGTTAGTCCGTTCTCCCTCCTCTCTTCTCACCCATCCGATTTGATCTCGACCATTCGTCTCTCTCCTCATCTCTCTCAGGATACAATCGCCCACCCCCTTCACTTTTCCTATCTTCTCGTGCATTCTGGCCACCATTCTATCTCTATTGCTTGCTCTCTATTGTTTGATATGTGAAATTGGCCAGGCAGTAGGTTTCGTCTCACTATTTTTATGACTTCATTGCAATGTACAGGTCTCTAACTATTCTCTTAAGTATCTAACTGCTAACGTCTCCGTTTGGCTCATCAAACAAGCCGGAACAATTCAACTTAAGTGATGCTGAAAAATATCTTGGCATTCTTTTTATTGCTGCAAGATATTGTTGAGGACTAGAGAGAATTAATCAAAATATTATTCCTAGCTGTGTCTGTGTGATGTCTGCAGTGTTGACATTTATTTTCCAAGGGCGTATAAATAGGAAGGTAGTTGCATGAGAAGTGCACACCACCAAAGTACGATACTACCTTCGTTGCAACGGTTTTGGATGGGCAAGCTTTCGAAGCTACAAGCGCTGTCTTTATGGCTGCCGTTTCTTGTCCATTTCGCGTTGGAACTGCAATTGTCGAATGGGCTCCAGAGTGAACCAAGACAAGTAAGCCATTTCCATGATCGTGTTCCATCTTCATCTTGCTAATGCTAACAAAGTGGCGTGTTTATCACCATGTACAATAATAAATCCACACTGCCATTCTTCGTGAAAGTGCACATATATAAACTGTAAATTAACAGACTACGTGCAGAATGATGGGAAAAAAATATTACTCGTGTTTTCATAAATATAAGTCGAAGATGACTTTTCACGGTTTTGAGCTGCAGTTTTGACCAATAATTTCTAATCCCAGTGTGTTGGAAAAAAATCATATAATATAAATTAAGAAACGTATTGTTTATGATGATCTACCAATAATATCTACATACGTTATTTTAATCTCTTGTGCACTTCAAACCCCTTTTCCATCTTCAACCAATCGTCCTACACACGGGAGTGGGAAGTTGAAGAATTATGTAGTTCAGGAAGGTTGATAAGTTTTTCAAATTAAGAAG
Source organism: Dendrocalamus latiflorus (assembly GCA_017311315.1). Taxonomy (NCBI): domain Eukaryota; kingdom Viridiplantae; phylum Streptophyta; class Magnoliopsida; order Poales; family Poaceae; genus Dendrocalamus; species Dendrocalamus latiflorus. The sequence goes on along the minus strand of CM029656.1, from coordinate 39,086,632 downwards.
TGTTTTTATCGTAGTCATCCCTTACATCAATATTCAAAGTTCAAAAGTTTGATTGGGCATCCCCTTAAATGACTTATTTTTTTAAAAATGAAGAAAGTACTATTTAATTTGGTTTGATACAAACAAACATGATTGCCAACGCATTTTCTTTTTTTCTTTCATGTTTTTGACATCATCAGTAACAAAGATTAAATTACGTCCTTATTTGGGGAAGCATAAGATGGTTCTAGGGCAAAAAAAACCGTGGGTTTCATCTTCTCGATCAGTACGAAAAGGGAGTAAAACTTATTTGAAAAGTCCTTTTCAGCACTGCTATTTCTTGTATTGGATGGTCTAAACTTCTTGTAAGGCTGTAAGGTTAATATCAAACTCTCCCAAAAAAGACCAAGTGTAATACACAGGATTACAGTTTGGCTTGCTGTAAATGATTGATGCATGCTAATGCTAGTTATACATCGTGTACCTCGGGGAGAGACAACATGAAGATGCTGATCTCGTCACCGCTTCACACCATGACATGCTCTCTTCCATTCTGGGAAGGTATGGACTCCCACTGTTGCATTAGATTATGGGTACTTGGATCCTAGCTAGTGGAATAAGAATTAAGATAACCAAGCATGATCCTACTCACTCTGTTTAATAAATCACAATACAGGGCCCCGCCCCGTTCCACTTTTCACATAGATTAAGGAACTAGGTAGGTTTCGAGAAAAATCAAATCGAATTTTAAGAAATTCAAGTAAAGATTAGGGGGCTTACCTCCTCGTCTGCGGCGTGAGCTCCTCCTCCGGCGGCACGGCGCAACCTCATCCTCCAGGCAGCGCGAGCTCGTCCTTCGGTGGAGTGCAGCAATGCAACTGTCTCACAGTCGTGGCATAGCTTTTTCGATATGTGTATCTACTTAAACTGGGGATTTCTACTATACTATATATGTATCCACTTAAACTGGGGAATTTACGGTTTTGAAGCATGGAGGAGGCCCTTCAGTCGATTGTCTACAGCTACAAACACGGTTTCTCTGGCTTTTCTGCCAGGCTCACAGAATCACAAGCGAGAAAGATACAAGGTAACTTATTCTCTTTTATTCTTCTTTTTCAAAAAAAGAGTATCGGAGCATTGATCTAATTATAGCTAGTTTGTTGTTGGAGGTGTCTAGCAGACACTTAAGTATTTTCTGTGATTCGGAGCACTTAGATTTTTTGGAGGTGTTTAGAGGAGATACGAGTGTTTTTTATGGTTCGAAACAATCAGTTTTTTTTGGAGGTATCTAGGGTTATTCGAGTATTTTTTTGTGATTTAGAGCACTCATATTTGTTTAATTATTACCATGACAATAATCATTGAGAGAATAATTGATTGTTGCTTTCGTTACATATACAGCACTGCCTGGTGTGGTGAGCGTGAGAAAGAACCAAATCTGGCGCACGCATACGACTCGAAGCTGGGATTTCCTTGGGATGGGCTACAGCCAGCAGCCAAACGGGCTACTTGCAAAAAATGGAGATGGCATCATTATCGGTGTCATTGACACAGGTTGCTTCAAGCGTAAATAAATTCCACTACATCCGTTCGGTTCCAATGACAATGTCGTTTTAGAACAGATACAGTCAAACAATTAAAACTTTAATCAGACACCACCATTCTATTGGAGTATTTCAGGTATTTGGCCCGAGTCGCAGAGTTTCGCTGATGATGGCAGCTATGGACCCCCTCCTTCGAAATGGAAGGGAACCTGCCAGACTGGCGCCTCGTTCGGCCCTCACAATTGCAACCGGAAGCTCATCGGCGCGCGGTGGTACACCGAGGGCATCGACAAAAGCTTCTTTAAAGGGGAGTTCATGTCAGCCAGGGACGCCAACGGCCATGGCACCCACACGGCCTCGACGGCCGGCGGCAACATCGTCCACAACATCAGTTTCCACGGGCTGGCGGCTGGGACGGCCAGTGGTGGGGCGCCTCGCGCCCGAATAGCCATTTACAAGGCTGGTTGGGGTGCATCTGAGCCCACCAGCTCTGATGCGATTATCTTGAAAGCCATTGACGACGCCATCCACGACGGCGTTGACGTCCTGTCACTGTCCCTCGGTGCCCCGACAGAGTATCCGGGCACGCTGCACGCCGTTGCGAACGGCATCACGGTCGTGTTCTCGGCTGGAAACGATGGACCTACCGTGCAAACGGTTTTGAACTCATCGCCATGGCTACTTACCGTTGCAGCAACCACAGTTGATCGACAGTTCCCCACGGCTATCACTCTCGGCAACAACCAAAAGCTTGTGGTACGCACATCAATATTAGGGTGGTTTTTTCTGGTGACGGCTGTGGCTATGGCTCATGGTTTTTTGTTATAACGTGAGCCCTTACGTGAACCAACTGAATATTAATAAACTACTTTGAAAATGCTATCATGGTAAAATCCATCGAAAAGGCGACGAAGAAACTGTCCCGTTTACGGAGAAACCCTTAGTTGAAAAGAACTAAAACTTAATTAGTTGCATTGGTGTCAATTTCTTTTGTATATATAAAAGAAAATTGGGTTTTGATAAACATCACCCGGATGTTTTCTTCCAAACAATCATCCAAATTTCTCACCTTTGAATGTGCGCGAAGTTTTGTGCATCACCACCTCATTCCTCCATCTAAAAGTCTCTCCTCCCGTTGGATCTTAATATAAAGATCATGAATTTAGATGTTTATTTGAAAGAAAATATTTAAGTGACTACTAGACACACCTAAGAAAATTTTCCATATGAACGATTGATGGATGCATGCTTATTATTACAGGGGCAATCCTTGTTCGCGGGCATGGAAGGCCGGGCCAATGACGTCGACCAGTTCCATAAACTTGTGGCCTTAGGGCTGGATGACGACTTTCCGTGCGATGCATCCTTCGTCAACAGCACCGGCGCGGCCATGGAGGGGGTGGTCGTCTTCTGCCGCACGCTCAACCCTTCTCTAAATGAGATCGCATCAGTTCTGGCCAAAAAAGGAGGCAAAGGAATTATATTCTCACAGCATCTTAACACAGACCTCCTCATCAGTTCCTTGGAAACTGCATGCAGAGGATCGCTTCCATGTGTTGCCGTCGACATCGACATCTCCAACCAGATTTTGCAGTACTACACACAGTAAGTTTATGTATATAGATATCACTCCTTAACTTCTCTTCTTCCTTTTTTCTTAATTTGAGGCTAATCATAGTTTTTCTAAGTTTCAGTTGATAGTCATTTTCCTTTTCCCGTGCAAATAACAACAGGTACTCTGATAGCCCAAAAGTAAAGATATCTTTTGCTCGAACAACGATTGGAACGGGAGTTCCTGCACCAAAAATAGCAACTTTCTCTTCTAGGGGGCCTAGCATTATCTATCCTGGGGTTCTCAAGGTAATTTGTTAAGCTCGTAGTTATTAATCCTAATCCTTTTTACTTGTTCTTATGGCATTGATCAGCATTCCAATATTTATTCAGGGCACTAACTTATATAGCTGTTGTACTTCGAAATTAACAGCCTGATGTTGCTGCACCTGGGGTTTCCATTTTAGCTGCTGCACCACAGATTCCTGTTTACAAAAGTCTAGGTGCTTTCTACCATTTTATGTCTGGAACATCCATGTCTTGCCCTCATGTATCCGGGATCGTCGCCGTGCTCAAATCGCTACATCCTGACTGGTCACCTGCTGCACTGAAATCGGCACTCATGACAACTGGTAATTAACAATTAATCAGACCTAATTTGGAACGGGGGTTTTCTGCAAGAATTTTGGACGGGCTATTCCGTTTCCTGCAAAATTAAGTTTCAAATGGGCCCTTATCCTCGCTTGTTGTGCACATTATTGAGATTGTTGCACCAATTAAGAACAAGTCAATAGATGATTAATATATCTAAACATTCTTTCTCGCAGCTCTTACCACTGACAACAATGGGATCCCGATACAAGCAGATGGATATCGAGCAAAGGTTGCCGATCCTTTTGACTACGGAGCAGGGTTTGTGAATCCAATCAAGGCGGCTGATCCAGGCCTCATATACGACATCAGTGCATCGGATTACCTCAACTTCTTCAACTGCATGGGAGGATTAGGTTCAAACGGCAGCTGCACAACTCCTAAATCATCTTTACCGGACCTGAACCTCCCATCCATCGCGATTCCTAATCTGAAGATGTCTGAGACCGTTGTGCGCACCGTCACCAACGTCGGCCAGCCGAATGCGGTGTACAAGGCCTTCTTCCAGCCTCCCGCCGGCGTCGAGATGTCTGTCGAGCCGCCGGTGTTGGCGTTCTGCAAGGAGAGCAGGGTGCAGAGCTTCAAGGTGACCTTCAAGGCGACTCGAAAGATTCAAGGCGACTACACGTTTGGAAGCTTGGCGTGGCACGATGGAGGAGATCATTGGGTTCGGATCCCAATTGCAGTTCGCATCATAATTGAAGAGTTCTATTCCAACGTCTCCTAAGTTATATATACTGGATCGACACCAGCTAAAATAAAGCCGAATTTATATGAAACGAAGCATGCATGTGTCATTCCAACTCCAAGTAGTGTATACGTTGAACTCCATAATGCAATGCAGTGTTGACTGTATGTGTGTACCTTACGTTCGTTTGAATAATGGAGTTAGAACAATATGCCAAAAGCTACATTGAAAACTTGACTTTCATATGTATGGAAATAAAGAAAATGTTATGTCGATCGATTTTGTCATCTTTCTCTTTAAACTTATGTTCATAAGACATATTTTCGGTGTTCTTTTGCTATCAGTGAAATGAAAAAACTTGCAAAATCTGTTCGGTGGTAGCATGCAACTTAACAGTTGTAATCAGCTGTTATGGCACCTGCTAATGGTGGCAGGAGGCTCTGAAGGTTTTTTTTTAATCTGTGCTCTGTAAGACACTTTTGTAGCTTTTGTGGTTTTCTATTAATGGAAAATCGGAGAACCTATTCCATATAAAAAATTAAGAGTTGTCATGAGTGCTGGTTTTAGGACAGTAGATGACAAGCAGTAGCGGATTTAGGACTAAAATGAAGAGGGTGCTTATGGGACTTGTTGAGAAACCGTCGCTGGCGATCAGTCCGAACGATTTCTCTGCTTAGAACAAAAACGAATCAATCACAGAATGACAGAAATAATAGATTGAACACAGAGAGGTAGAGAGAGCTCCCGGTCCTTTTCTTTATTGCTTTAGATTGCATCGGGTACATAATGAGGGGGGGGTCTATGGGTGCCCAATTAGATCAGGACTCTGGATAGAGTCCAGGTTTCCTAACACTCCCCCTTGGGCACTCACCCAACATGCTCATGCCTCGTCAAAACTCCATAAAAACCCAGTGGGAAAAATTTGGAGAAAGAGTACATGATACATGTGATGCTGCGATGCACGAATTGCCTCATTAAAAACCTTGGTCGAGAAACTTCATGGAAAACTCGTCAAGGGAAAAAGAGTACAATTCACCCAAATTCCATTTGGGTACTTAATCTTCATGATCAAGATTTATTAGCGGGCTTGTGAGAATTCTCCCCCTGAATTCTGCACTTCTCTAAGTCTCATCATTCCAATTCCACGCACGCACCTTTCAAAGCTAGATGCGGGGAGTGACTTAGTGAATAAATCTGCGAGATTTTCACATGACTTAGTATGCAGTACTTTAATCTCGTCCATCTTTGCAATTCATGTGCATAGAAGAACTTGGGGTTGATATGCTTTGTGAGATGACTCTTCACATAGCCCGTTTGCACTTGTGCAACGCAAGCGGCATTATCTTCATAGATAATTGTGGGGGTTTGCACAATGTTCATCCCACATGACTGCTGGATGTGGTGAACCATTCGGCGGAGCCAAGCGCACTCTCGTGCGGCTTCATACAGTGCTATAATTTCTGAGTGGTTCGTCGAAGTAGCTACCAGGCTTTGCTTAGACGATTTCCATGAAATTGCAGTTCCACCACACAGGAATACATAGCCTGTTTGTGACTTAGCGGTATGCGGGTCTGACAGATACCCAGCATCTGCATAGCCAATCAAGTTCAGATCTTGATTCTTTCTGTAAAACAATCCGAGGTCCTTGCTACCTTGGAGGTATCGGAAAATGTCCTTTATGCCCTGCCAATGCCTTTTGGTGGGCTCTGCACTGTACCTTGCTAAGAGGTTCACGGCAAATGCAATGTCCGGTCTAGTGCAGTTTGCTAAATACATGAGTGCTCCCACTGCACTCAAGTATGGGAATTCCGGTCCCAGGACTTCCTCCCCCTCTTCCCTTGGTCGGAAAGGATCTTTTTCTTGCTGTAAAGACCTACCGATCATCGGTACTTTCGAGGGAAATGCCTTCTCAAAGCCAAACCTTTCAAGCACCTTCTGGGTGTAGGTCGACTGATGTACCAAGACTCCTTCAGGGACATGCTCAAGCTGCAGGCCTAAGCAAAACTTGGTCTTGCCCAAATCTTTCATTTCAAATTCTGACTCCAAGTAGGAGCTTGCTTCTTTTATGTCTTCGGCTGTCCCGATGATATTCAGATCATCTACATACACAGAGATTATACAGAATCCATTCTGGGATCGCCGTATAAATACACAAGGACAGTCTTCATTGTTCGTGTAGCCTTTCTTGCAGAGAAAGTCGCTCAAGCGATTATACCACATTCTTCCAGATTGTTTCAGTCCATACAGTGACTTTCTGAGTTTCACACTGTACAGATTTCTATTTGCTCTGTCTTGGTTCGGGAGAGGATTCCTTCAGGGACTTTCATGTAAATCTCCGAATCCAAGTTACCGTAAAGGTATGCAGTCACAACATCCATCAATTTCATTTTAAGTTCAAGTTCACTGCCATTGAGATCAAGTATCTAAAGGTAATTCCACTCATGACTGGGGAGTAGGTTTCTTCATAATCAACTCCAGGACGTTGAGTGAAACCTTGGGCTACCAGCCTTGCTTTGTATCTCACTACTTCATTTCTTTCATTTCTCTTTCGAACAAATACCCACTTGTGCCCAACGGGGTGTATGTGGGGAGGTGTGCGGCATACGGGCCCAAACACCTCTCTTTTATTCAGAGATAGCAATTCAGTTGCTATTGCCTTCTTCCAATCTTCCCAATCTGATCTTTTCTTACATTCAGCGAGCGATGCAGGCTCGGGATCAAGATCGATGATGGTGGCAATTTTCTTTGCGAAGTAGATATCGATATTAGCTGTTGTCCTATTCAGGGACTCTCCCGTGTGCACATAATTTATAGCTATTTCTTCATGAGTTGCTTCTTCTGGAGCTTCACCTTGCATCGCTTCTTTCAATTGCGGTGGCAAGTCCCTTTAGTTTTTCGGCTCCGATGTGTGCGCACACATCCATGCCGATGGGGATATTCAGATCCGGTATGCCCTTTTCTGGGGTCATACTTGTGCCAGGTCTCAACTGGCTCCCCTTCTCATTCTGGGGGACTTCAATGATCGGCTGTGATAAATCCCTCTTATCCTTTTTCACCAGGCGTCCCCGGTTACTAAGGATTCGAGGAACCGGAGTTCTCGTCCTCATTTTTTCTGAGGCCTCTGGACGAGATTAGGGATACCTTCTGCTTTCTTTGGTATTTCAACCCTCTCCGGTGCAGTGCGTGCAGGCACATGCGACTTAGTCACGCTCTTCAAATCACTAAAGTGATCAGGCAGTGATTTGCTAATGCTTGCAAATCTATTGTCTTCTGACTTCTTGTCTTCTGGACTTCTATTGTCTTCTGACTTCTCTATGCTTCGGGTCATCTGCATGGATTCCCCAGGCTTGCCACGTAATTTCCCGACATTCTTCATCAAGGGGTTGATTTCCTCCCCCTAATGTTGGGAAATTTTCGGTGGTGACCTTGCGCTAGTTGCATAGGTGAATGGATGTTGTAGGCCGAAGGTCTAAGGTTGATGAGATTCGCTGCATGAGGACTGCGTGTCCCCAACATGTAGCTGGCAAATTACAATTATGCAAGAGGGGTCGGGCAATAAATTTAATTCTTTTAATTAAAGCCTCTGCCAAACCATTCTGGGTATGGACATGCGGTACCGAATGCTCAACTGCAATTCCCATCGCCATGCAATAATCATCAAATGCCTTTGAAGTAAATTCTCCGGCGTTGTCCATTCTGATGGACTTGATATGATGATCTGGAAACACATTTCTGATGCGAATGATCTGCGAGATCAATTTTGCAAAGGCGTGGTTTCTTGTGGACAACAAACCCACATATGACCACTTCGAAGAAGCGTCAATGAGCACCATGAAATACTTAAATGGCCCTGAGATGGGCTGAATGGGACCGCAAATGTCTCCCTGGATGCGTTCCAGGAATGCAGGGACTTCATCCTTCACTTTCAGAGTGGAGGGTCTAGTTTAGTTTCCCGGTGGCACATGCAGGGCACACAAAATCTTCATGATTCGGGAAATTCTTCACATTAATATTATGCCCATGCGAGTTATTTATTATGTTTCTCATCATCCTAAGACTTGGGTGGCCTAATCTGTCATGCCAGAGACAGAAGAGTTCAGAGCTTCTAAACTGTTTTCAGAACAGTGTACGCTGCAGGCGCTTTAATGTTGGTATAATATAGCCCAGTTTCTAGTGAAAGTTTTTCTAATATTCTTTTCATTCTCTTCGCGCTTCATAATGAGCAGGTATTCTTACCGTACTCTTCTTCAGTCTCAACGTGGAAACCATTTGCGCGGATATTCTTAAAACTTAGGAGAGTTCTAGTCGATTCTGGGTACAATAAGGCTTCTTCAATGACCAAAGTTGTGCCCATTGTGGCTCTTCCGAACCAATTATACATGCATCGCTTCTGGCGATTGTCGTAAGGCTGCCAGTGCTCTTACGAATCGACTGAAAATACTTAGTCTCTCTTAAGATGATATGTTGTGCCGCTGCTAGCTAAGCACACTTCCTTCATAGGGCGCTACACGTGTTCTAATATAGGGTATTTATTAATATGCATGAGAAGGCAATCAACACATAAATAAAATACTCCAATATCAGAACATATCATGCCATCATAAACTGAATAAATGAATGAATTCTTCAAATATCATCCAACCATCACGAGAAAATAACAATTCTTAAGTACCATCCATGCAAATTCTAACATATTCTTCCACACAAAATAAATGACAATTAAAGTCGAAATGCATTCAGTGCACTAGACTTCTTCTGCTATTTTCTCGGGTGACATTCTCTTCAAGAGAAATCATGGCGTTGGCTGCTTCTAGGTCGAGAGGGGTGCTGCTGTCGTAATGGTCTCAAACACCATCAGCGCGGCAGCTGCTCAGAACTCCCCCTCAACCGATGCAGAGTGGGCTTCATGTGCCCTTTGCCATCCCGTTTTGGCTTGCTAGCCTTATTCTCACGTGGAGCATCTGATTTGCCTTTCTGGGCTGCGGCCATACCCTTCCTTCCCCTTCTCTTGATCAAGGGCTTTCGCACCTTGTAGCTCTCGGCGTTGGCTTCACGTCCAGTGGAGCTCCCAGGTGGCTAAGTGACGTAGTTCTTTGCGAGAACTTTGTCCTGAGCCTCCGCAACCTGCATCATATCAATCTTCGGCATATTCCTTATAGCCGTCATGACAATAATTGTGTGCGGATTGTACTGCATGGGGTGGAAGGTGGATAGGGTTCTTTTGACCTTCTGCTCGTCTGTGATCTGCTTGCCACAGAGTTGAAGATTAGTACAAATCCTGTGCAAGGCAGAATTGTACTCCCCGACTGTCTTAAAGTCGGCAAACCTCAGTCTGATCCACTCTGCTCTGCTTGAGGAAGAATGGTGTACTTTAGCCTCTCAAACCGCTTCTTGAGTGCGGTCCAGAGTGCTAGCGCGCTTTTCTCCGCATATACTCATTCTTGAGAGTGAGGCAGAGGTGGTGCCTGAGAAAATGAAGTGCCTGATCATTCTCCTCAGGTGGGTTGGGCGTCATTCAGTCCGCCAATCCCAATAGCACGCGGAGCTTCCTGGCTCCAAGCACAATCTCGACATCGGATGCCTACGTCAGATAGTTTTGGCCATGCTGGGCCAGCTCCTCGAACTCCCAGTTCGTGATGCTAGTCATCTAAATGTGTATAAGTCTACTGCTGGTAGACATGCACGGAATAATTCACTGCGGGTAAATAAATGGTACAAAAGGTTCTCGCAATGTTTCAGAATTTTCTATGCATTTTCTATAATTTTACTGCTAATTTCAGTGATTAAAAGCAATTTTCAACAATTACAATTAACCAAAACAGTAAATAAATACAGAAAATACAGAAATAATAATGGCATAAATAAATAAGCTTCAAATGCTAAAATAATTCAAAATTCGGATTCCCAGGCCCTTTTATGCTAGAATATAAATTTTCTGCGAATTCTGCAATTTCTGGGGGTTTCTACGCAAATTTTCAGTTCAGAGAGAAATTCGCGCAATGTTTTGATTTATCGAGGGGTTTTCTGCAAAATTCTGGACCCGCTCATAAATTTCAGGGTTTATTCATAATTTTCGGAACTACGATGCCTTCTCTGCAAAATTCGGGACTTATATGCAAATTTTAGTGCTTAATGGCAATTTTTATGACTTCGGGGACCCTTTTGTAGAATAGCCAGCGGCCTCCCACCGGCCGGGCCTCTTTCTCCTGGCCCATCTCTACTTCTCCCCACTCGCGGCCCATTTCTTCTCTCCCCCACCTGCGGCCCACTTCCTTTCCCCCGACCTATTTGGCCTACCCAGCCCATATAATAGCAGGGGAGGAGACTTTAGGGTTTCCCCTCCTCACTCCACTCAGGCGGCGGCGGCGCAAAAGATGCGGGAGGCGAGCGAGCGCGCGCGGGCCAGGGGGTGACTGCAGGCCGGGTGGCGGCGTGGCAACGCGATGGAGGCGCCGGCTTCGGGCCGGTGCAGCGGTGGGGTGGGCCGGCGCATGGTGGAGGCGGAGATGGCCTGGCGCCGCGCGGCCGTGGTGGGAGTTTAGCGGCTGCAGGCCGTGGTGTGGGGCCAACGCGGGGAACCCGAGACGGAGGCGGCGCCATGTGGCGGCGGGGTTGGCCGGCGCATGCGGGCGCGGGCGCGCATGCTGGCTCGGTGAATGCCAAGGTGTCGACCGGCGGCACACGGCGGCGGCTTCAAGCCGGTCTTCAGATGAAGCTTCCTCGTGCGGCGGAGGCGCGGTGCTTCGGGGACCAAGCGAGCGCGGGGAAAAACTGGCGATGCGGCGTTGCCGACGGCGCCATACAGGGTATCCAGGCGCGGCGGGAGCTCGAGGCAGCGGTGGCCGGTGACGATGCTACGGGCAGCGGCGGCGGCGGACCGAAGGCTGAAGGGGCCGGGAGCCATGCGGATGCGGGCCGGATGAGGCGGATGGCGGCTGGGCGTGTGCAGTCCGTGCGAGTGAGGTGAGCGCAATCGACACCGGACAGCTACCATGCGGGGCGGCGCTGGCAACCTTGGGGCTCGGGATGATGGCTGCAACGCCATGCGGGGCGCGGTGGCCACCAGCATGCGGGCGGCGGCGTGCGGCTTCGGCTAGTCCTCCTTAGGCGACGCACGTGCAGGCGCATTGGAGCTGAGCGTTGGAGAGCGCACGTACGGGCGCGAACGCGCATGCAGGCGCAGTAATGCCGAGCTGCAGGGGGCGGTCATAGTCCGGTGATGGCTTCTGGCCATCGCCTGATCTTTTGTGTTGTTTTTTTTCGTGCAGGGGCCAAACAAAACTAAACAACAACAAAAGAACAGATGCATAAATTTCGTTTTTAATCTATGATGCAAACAACATCTATCCCTTTTTCACAATCTACCGATCGACATTGTGCCGGCGATTTCAGATCTGCTCACGGTAGATTAGGGGCAGATTTGCATCGTTCTAATCTACAGTGCAATCAACATCTACCCCGTTTCACAATCTACCAATCGGCATTGTGCCGGCGACTTCAAGTCGGCTCACGGTAAATTAGGGCGGATTTGCACCGTAGAGATTCAATCTAGAACGCGAAAAGAAAATACAGATTCAAAAGTGATCTAGAAAATTCAATCTGTGCTTTGATGATTACCTCGTTCACCAGAGCGAAGTCGTGCTGATACCGTGTTGAGAAACCGTTGCTGGCGACCAGTCCGAACGATTTCTCTGCTTAGAACAAGAACGAATCAATCACAGAAATAATAGATTGAACACAGAGAGGTAGAGAGAGCTCCCGATCTTTCTTTATTGCTTTCAATTGCTTCAGGTGTCCATAATGGGGGGTATGGCTCTCTATTTATAGTCTAGGTGGGGTGCCCAAATAGATCAGGACTCTGGCCATGGAGAGTCCAGGTTTCCTAATAGGACTAATTGTCTTCTACCTTCGGACTTGATGGCTTATTTCCTCCATAGATGGATGCAGGAGCTCGAGGGGGTATCCACTATTCGACCAGCAGTATGGTGGGCTCTAGCCTTGCTGACCCACCATTGGGTCCGCCCCTGATGACAAGTCAGGATACCTATTAGACTCGGATTTTGCCAATCTAGAATTCTCTGTGATTTCCACTGTACTATTTCCTAAATTAGTAGATAGTATTTACAAATATATTACTATATATCAAAATAATATCTTGCGAAAGTATAAATTAATGGCACTGCTATAAAAAAGGGTCATCACAGACGGTTCAAAATTGTCATCACAGACGGTTTTTTGAACCATCTGAGTTTATGTATCAGTGATAATCAGAAGTTATCACAGATGGTTTATAACTAGAACCGTCTGTGAAAACACTATCACAGACGGTTGGGATATAGAACCGTCTGTGATACTTCCACATCACAGACGGTTTAAACCAGAAATCGTCTATTTTTATACCATAAAATCGTCTGTGATAGTTCATTCTATACCTAAATTGTTTCTATTTTTCGGCTAGCCTTAAGAAATGTTAACTATATCATCTAAAAACAAGCAAATACAACAACAAACACAACAACCTATTCTATTTCTATTAAGATTAGAATCCACCGTTACAACATCAAAAAATATCGAGTAGGTTACCCATATCGAGTAGATTACCCATAGCACTACATACATAAGAGGACGCTTACAATTTTACAAAGATAAACTTCACGGCTACAAATTCAGAAAAATGCTTACACTATATTAAACTACAATCTGAAACAAGTGGTGCAAAATTTTTTTCAAGTAGCAGAAACAAAAGGGCAACGAATACCATTTTTAGCTTCTATGCCGGCCTTCTTCCTTTCCATCTTGCCATTGCCATTGCCTTCTTCCTTTCCATGCCGGCCTTCTTCCTTTCCATGCCGGCCTTCTTCCTTTCCATCTTGCCATTGCCTTCTTCCTTTCCATCTTGCTTCAAGTGAAATTTCAGTCGCTCTTGCCGAACCCTTCCTACCCTTGTTGCGCACAAATGAGTTGGAGTAGTACTGGTGGTATTGTTTCTTCGAGTATGAGAGGGGGTTAATAAGGGGCGAGAGGTCGGGAGGAGAATGGTGCCTGCCATTCGATGCGGAGAGAATGGACGGATGAGATCGGGATCCTAGGGGATATGCTGCAAATCAGTGACATGGCGGGACATCACAGATGGTTTGGATTACAAACTGTCTGTGATAGAGATATCACAGACGGTTTATAACAACAACCGTCTATGATATCACAAAGACAATATACCGGTATAACATAAATAGCTAGTCTTAAAAGATAAAATAGCAAACTTTTATATGGCTTATATATACTCATTTGAAAGGTTTCGATGAGATCTACAACTTCACAGTTGAGGCAAAACCCAAATTCCAAAGGGAAGATTGAAAAGTTTGGCAAAAACAGAAACCAAAAGCTTGCAAAGCAAATTTGGGGCTAAAGATGACTAATTTTGAGGGTCTTAGAGGGTGACTGATGCAAGCGAGTCACTTTTTTGGATCGGGCTCGTCATTAGCTTTCCAACGAGTACAAGAACATCGAAAATGAACATTGTATGCAAAAGTTAAGCCCGTTTTACTGAAAGTGTCTAAAAACTGAATCCTACTCGGACTCAGGCGGGAAATTATGAAAATTTAGAGGATTGCAAGGTGGGAAACATATCACAGATGGTTTTTAATACAAACCGTCTGTGATAATGAAGTTATCACAGACAGTTTGTATTAAAACCCGTCTGTGAAAATAGCACCCGTCTGTGAAAATAGCACAGACGGTTATTCATATGAACCGTCTGTGATAATTGCAGCACAGACGGTTCCTAGGAACCGTCTGTGATGTAAGCGTCCAGTTTAGCCTCTTTTATAGTAGTGTGGTAAACTTACTCATGGGCTGATCAAGCCAAAATCAGTAATGGAAACAGAACTTTATACAAGTAGGACCTTCAGGACACACCCACAGGTAGCCAAATAGAGTTCGTGATCTAGTTCTTGGCCTCAGCATCTTCCAACTCTATTGACTCCTTTAGATTACCTCAGGACTTGGTTTTCTCCTGCTTACTGACTTGATATTAGTAATTAAGCAATGATGATTACAAAGGTACTTAGCAAGCTACCATACAAAATATAATAATAGATGCAAAAGCTATCAAAGGAGGCTTGAGGTTCTTTTATTTACAGAACACCATCATTTTGAGGTACAATTATAGAAAATTCCTGAGACCTAACATTTTTATTAAATCATGTTTCTCAAGATTGTAAGAGTATACAAAAATAATAGTAGTGTAGGTTACATCCACCTGTTACAACACATGGTTACCTCCACTGTATGCTAGTTTTGTTACCAAGGTTACATCCACCCATTATAATCACTGGGTTACATCTGTCTAGGGAAAATCAATTTAGGGCTACATCTGTCAAACGAGTTTTCATCCCACTTATAAAGTTTTAGAAATAGACACTAACTCGAGTAAGTTTCCATGCCCGCTTATGACCGTTGGCACGACTGTTCAAATAGTTTTTACTCTGTAGATGTCATATACTTTACCCACAAGAGATAATCAACTTGTTATGTCTCACACATTTTTTAGACATATGAATCAAGAAGATCACCATGAGACCTTTACATTGCATCTCTCCAGCGAGTTAATACTCGCTAAGGTTTTCACCGCTGTGCGGTTACATCTGCCAGCTCCCGAAGCCTCCTCTTTCACCATCATGTCAAAGGCCTCCACCCGCTCAATTGATCATGTGCCACCAGATAGCGTAACCCACACTAGATCGATGCAAATTAGTTGGAAAGGTCATACCCATTATAGACTTATGGTTGCACTATTTTACATTGGAAAGTCATCACAGGATTCCATCTTTAAAGTTATCTAGACAGTGCTACAATAAACCATACATTGTCATGCTACATCCGTACTAGCCTCTCTTTTCGTCCGCCTAGATAGGTAAAACATGTTTTAGTGTTTTTGAGAAGCAATACGGAGTTAGAACAATTTGGCCAAAGCTACAATGGAAACTTAACTTTCACATATATGGAAATAAAGAAAAATGTTATGATGATCGATTTTGTGATCTTTCTCTTGAAACATATGTTCATAAGGCATATTTTCGATGTTCTTTTGCTATCAGTGAAATGAAAAAATCCTGCAAAATCTGTTTGGTGGTAGCATGCACCTTAACAGTTGTAATCAATTAGTATGACATCTGCTAATGGTGAAATTATGCAGTAACAAGGAGATTGAGGAATCACAAACACACCAAAGGGGTGGTGTTCACTCTGTTTGTGTGTGTGTATGTGAGAGACCATGTGGAGGTGACCCCGTGTGTGTGATGAGTAATTGACGCGTGTTCGACTAAGTTTGAGTTTGGTTTGAGTGGTTCGAGCCATGTCGTTGCGCGGTGCAGTCGGCTTTGGTCGGACCTGGTCGAATGCGGTCGAAGTGCTTAGAATGCCTATTCTTTTGATTCAACAGGTTTGGGCTTTTCATGTTTACGTTTTCTCTAATGCGATTGTCGGTTACTTTGTGTCGAGTGGTGCTATGTGATTTGTTTCTTGTCTGTGATGGCTGCAGGACGTCGAGGTGGAGTCGTGGCGAGGCACGGAGGACCGGACCAGGCACAGGCGGTGCTGAGTTCAGAGCGGTCGGGGTGTGCCAAAGATGATGAGGACTCGAGGTGGCTGCGTAGCTTGGAGGGCAAGGAATGAGAAAGCTTCCTGTAAGGTGCATGAGGGGCGTTTTGGTGAATATGCAAAGCTGAACTAAAGGAAGTGGATTGTGGATAAAGCGCCATGAGTTGTTGAGAGCTAATGGGTAAAGTGTGCTGTAAACCCATTAGTGGAGGTTATAAATAGAGATGTGCTCTCTAGTGTTGAATTTGAGAGAGTGGGTTTGAGTGTCTTATTTTTGTTTCTCTCCATGAAAAATGAGGGTGATCTTTAGAGAGTTGTCTTGTGAGATGGATTAGGGTTGTGTTTCTAGTCTTTATTTGTTGAGAAAGAGAGAAAGAGAGAAAGTGTGAGGTTCTCTCTTTGCTCTCCATGCGTATAGGGATGTAGTGGATTTGAGAGAGAGTTTTTGAGAGAGAGAGAGAGAGATGAGTTGAACTAGATGTAAACTCTTGAGTATTAATCTTTCATCTCTCTGCCTTTCTTGAGAATTTTTGTGTCCAAGCTATTGTGATTTTCTTTGTGTTTTCTTGGTCCTAGATTGTTCCTTGGTTGTGATCCAGAAAGCTCTTGTTAAATTGAGTTGAGTTTCTCTAGCTGTCCGAGTACTTCTTTGATTGTTTGAGATCTCTTTTGATTGCTCTGTGACGCTTTGCAGTTTTGCTCTTTTCTAGTTTTGGATCATTTCCAGCTGAGAAATTAAGGTTTTAATCTCTCTGTCCAAATGCTACCTTTTGTTGATTTTTGTTGTTCCCTGTTTGCGGCAACAATCATTTCTTTCGGCTGCATTTATGCTCACCATTTCCTTTTGGCGGCTGGGTTATGATTTAGTAGGTTTCGGCAAGCAGTAGTTCTTCATCTTGGGTGTTCACGGCTTCAATCTTTTCGTGCTGCACTTTCTTTGGTTTGCAGTTGGTTGTTCGGCAGCAAGAATCTATACCATTGGTGGCCGATCAGGACATTAGTACATGAGGTCTTTCCGCTAGCAGCAGTAAAACAAGTTCTTGACCTCAGTCCTACTTTCTTTGCCGAGGTAGCAGTAAAGAACAAAGTTTCTTTCGGTTGGGAGCATTTCTTGTCTCTAGTAAAGACTAAAGCAATTTTGCTCTCCTTTCTCTTTACCTTCTTTGCTGCAGATTTTAAGTTTTCAGCAGTGCAGTCCTCAATCTTTTCGGCCAGCAAGTTATTTCCTGTAGTATTGCTGCACATAACTCTCGGTTGGCTCTCAGTATTTCTTCTTTTCATTTGGGAGCTGATTTCTCTTTCCCAGTCTGTTCTGATTTCGGTTTTGGCAAGACTTTTATGCAATTTCTTTGCCGTGCCAGCCGATTTGCTTGCCGTGGCTGCATTTCTTGTTGATTCTCTGCTGTGACAACTTTTGCTGCTATTTCTTTGCCATGGCAGCGATTTCTGCTAATTTCTTTACCGTGGTAGCGATTCTCTGCTGTTTTCGTGCCATGACTTCCGCTCAAGTTCTTTGATCTCTGTTCATTTTCTGTGAGCTTTGTTTTCTCTTCTTCATAGCTTTTTATAGCTATCGGAGAGTAGAAATTTTTGTGGATACTTTTGGGGGTAATTTTTAAAAGGCTCCATTCACCCCCCCCTCTGTTGCCGTTTCCGATCCAACAATTGGTATCAGAGCCGGTTAGCTCTTCCTCGTAGATCTTAACCGGTCTCTAGAGCCATGGCGACAGACAAGTATTCCACCAAGCCTCCGATTTTTGATGGCATCGATTATCCTTTCTGGAAAAGCCGGATGGAGACCTACATCCAGGCTCAGGGATATGCCATCTGAAGGAATGTCAAGATCCGGTATGCTGTTCCTGCCGATGAGAACATCAATGTGGCAAACATGCTTGATGTTGAGGCGAATGCTAAGGCAAAGAACATCATAATCCAGGGTTTGAGCCGAAGCGAATTTGATCGCATCTCTCATCTGGCGATGGCTTTCGACATCTGGGTGACCCTCGATGCATACCATGAGGGCACCACCCAGATCAAGACAGTTCGACAGGACCAGTTCAAGCGAGATTACAACAAGTTTGAAATGCTCGCTGGTGAGTCCCTCGATGAGTGCTTTGCGCGGTTCCACAAGATTTTGAGCAACCTCCGAGCGGTCGGTCTCACATACCCCGACTAGGACAATGCTCGACAGATGCTCGCGGGTCTTGACTTGCGTGTTTGGGAGATGAAGGTGACTACCATCAAGGACACCACCGATCTTTTGACCCTGACTCTTGACGCGTTGTACTCACGCCTCAAGACTCATGAGATTGACATAGTCTCTCGTAGGTCGAAGTCGCAGTCGACGGCCTTAGTCACCGATCCCAATCTGACTTCGGGTTCTTCTTTTGATTTGATTTGTGAATTCTCTCTTGCTGCTCTCTGTGACGTAACTGATGATCAGTTAAAGCATCTTGCAGATGATCCGTGATCTGCTTCGAGTGTGGTGGCCCCAACCACATTCGGGCAAACTGCCCCAAGCTGGAGAAGGGCAAAGGCGACTACGGTGGTGTGAGCTAGAATGACTACATCGACAAGAACCACAACAGGAAGCCCCCTGCTCATGCCCAAGGCAAGAAGAAGTTCCGCAACCTTGGCAAAGCCAAGAAGCTGTTCCACCATGTCCTCACCGCCTTCGACGATCTCGACCTCAGCGAGGTGGAGGGATGGAGTGACGACGATGGGACGGGTGATCAAGAGTCCAAGGATGGCGAGGACTTCTTCGGCATGTGCTTCATGGCCCTTGAGGGCGAAGTGAGTGACAGCGAGCTGTACTCCGACTCCGATGAGGTATTCCCCTCCTATGACCAGCTTAATGATGCTTTTCTTAAGTTAGGTGGATTTCATGTTAGATCTAGAGCTAGGTGTAGCGAGTTGGAGAAGGAAGTAGATAGACTGTCACGGGAGCTTACTTCACTTATATCTGCTCCCTTCCGTGACGAGTGTGATACATGCTGTGCATTGCTTGGTGACATGGAGAAATTAAGGACCTCTCATAATAGTCTATCCTCTGAGCTTGACATGAGTAAGGTGGAGAATGTTAGTCTTCTTGCTGAGCTAGAGATGAGTAGGGTAGTGCCTCCTTCATCTACTCCTGTTGAGGCTATTTCTTGCACCTCATGTGATGATAAGGATAATGCTTTTAGAGGTCTTTATACCATGCTCCTTGATCTGACCGAGTCTTGTGAAAATTGCAATAATTTGAAATTGAACTTAAAAAGGGCAGACCATAAAATTACCGAGTTGCAAGCTTCATTACTTGAGCCCATTGTTTCTTGCACAAACTATCCTAAATTAACTGCTGAACTTGAATCTGTCTCCAAACAGTTTCAAGAAATGATTAATCATGATAAGAAAATGGCTCAGTTTGCTTCTAAGGACCTTGTTAACTCACCATGCAATAATTGTGAAAAACTAAAATCTGAGTTGATTGCATTAGAGGACAAATGTGTAAAGCTAACTAAGGACCTTCTAGAGAAGACACCACCTGCTTGTATGGTGTGTACTGGTGTGGGGGAGAAGCCCAAGGGTAAGGTGGAGACGCTTAGCGACGTGAACCAACTGGCTAGTAGTAGGACTGTCCCTTCTGAGTCGGCTATGCATGCACAAGCCATTCGTTCCTCTGTTGGTTCTTCTTCTATTCCCTTACCTTCTGCTGTCTCTTCTTCCCCCTGCTCTTCTTACACCTCTCTCTTTCGGGAGTGTCAGTATCTTATGAACATTCTCGAGAGATTTGTAGGAGGCAAGAAGAAGTTGAATCTTATTCTAGACCAGTCCAAGATCTACAAGTTCAATCAAGGTCTAGGATACGATTTTCTTGAGGATGTTAGGAAGCATCCACCTGCCGTGCTCAGACCCATAGCCGCAGGTGTGATCGAGATTGAGCCCAAAACTGATAAAGTCAGGATTTCTGACAACAAGGTGATTCCACCTGTTGCTTTGGCCTCTCAGAAGGCGAAGCCTCATCGTGCTACTTCTACCTCTCAGAAGGTGAAGTATCATTGCACCTTCTATCAGAAGGATGGGCACTTGATCGAGCGTTGCTTCAGGCGCGCCAAGATCGCGCAGAGAGACTGTGTTGCAGCTCTTAGGCGTATCCATGGTTAGCCCCAGACCTTGAGTGCACCTAAGACCAACACGAGGTCTAGAGTTGCTTTAGCTGATGGGTTTGGGCAGCATCGAGGACTTGGCTTTTCTGGTTTTACTGATTTTCGTCCTCGGTATGCCTTTGATTGTGACTTCCGCCGTTCTGAGGGTAGATCTCATTTTTCCCGTCAAGATAGCTATCCACGGTGTGATCAGCATGTTGCTGGTGCTCCGATTCGCTCTCTCGTAGCAGTCAGACCCAGCAACAGCTTCAGGTCTACACATAGACCTTCTGCTTCTTTGAGCGACATAGAGCGTAGGGTAGCTAGAAGTCAGTCGTGTTTGACTACTTCTGCTACTCGACGTATTACTCAGTATTAGGTGCCAAAATCACTCTTGATTTATCCCAGTACTGAGCCTTTACTCTCTATTTGACTCAGGTTCACCGGGCTAGGAAGGCAATGGTTTGGCTTGTAGACTCCGGTTGTTCTCGTCATATGACCGGAGACTCCCGTTGGTTCTCTTCCCTAGCCCGTGCTCCGTGATGAGACTATCACCTTCAGAGATGATTCATCTGGGCGCGTCATCGCCAAAGGTACAGTGCGCGTTAATGAGTCTTTCATTTTGAAGGATGTTGCCTTGGTTAGTAAGCTGCAGTATAATTTGCTTTCAATCTCTCAGCTTACCGATAACGGTTTTGAGGTGAGCTTTAAGAAAAACGCTTGCAAAATTCTTGATTCTTCGGGTAGTCTGGTTTGCGAGATTTCTCGTTATAGGAGGATCTTTCGTGCTGATTTTATTGAGTCTTCTGGTGATCGTCTCAGGTGTTTAGTTGCTTCTGAGTCCTGCGACCTCTCTTTCTGGTATAGGAGACTTGGTCATATCAGATTTGACCATTTGACCCGAGTTAGCGGCCACGACCTCATTCGTGGTCTACCGAAACTCAAGATGGTCAAAGATCTTGTTTGCGCTCCATGCCGGCATGGCAAGATGGTTGTCGCTTCTCATCCTCTGGTCATAGTGACTATGACCGATGCACCGGACAGCTGCTCCATATGGACATAGTTGGACCAGCTCGAGTGCAGTCAGCAGGAGGGAAGTGGTATGTTCTTGTCGTGGTCGATGACTTCTCGAGGTACTCTTGGGTGTTTTTCTTAGCCTCGAAGGATGAGACGTTTTCACATTTCTGAGGTCTTTTCAGTAGGCTTTCTGTTGAAGGATGCGACCGCGTGCCATGTTTCGAATAGAGTTTTTATTCGGGCACACTTGCATCGCACTTCTTATGAGCTGAGATATGGGCGAAAGCCCAGCGTCTCTCATTTTGTATGTTTGGTTGCAAGTGCTTTATTCTGAAGTTCGGGAACCTAGACAAGTTCGAGTCACGTTCTTGTGATGGTATCTTTCTAGGTTACTCGACTTCTCGCGAGCTTATAGGTCTGAACTGCGAGTCTAGTAAATGGTAGAGACCTGTGAGGTGACCTTCGACGAGGCCAGTCGGGGACTAGGCCCGATATCTCAGGTTCTTTAGAGCAGTCCGAGATCTTTGTGGATGATGAGGAGGATGGAGATGAGGGTTGTCTACCCGATCCAGTTTTCCTCCCCTTGAGGTGCCTTCTTCCACCGCACCTCAGGTGATCAGCCCATGCCTTCGTTCTTCTGGAGCTAGTGGCTCTGTTCCTACCTCGTCAGCTCATGAGGTAGAGGCCACTTCTTCATCTCATCCTGGACCTCCTAGACATATCCAAAAGACCATCCTTCGAGCAGATGATTGGAGACCTTTTGAGCGTGTCACCTGCTCAAATCTGGCATCTCATTTCTGTCTCCATTCTGCCTTTGTTGCCTCATTGAGCCCAAGGATGTTGTCATGCTCTTTCTGATGAGTCTTGGGTCAATGCCATGCATGAGGAGTTAGAATTTCGAGAGAAACAAGGTCTGGTCGCTTGTTGAGCCCCCTCGAGGTCACAATGTCATTGGGACTAAGTGGGTGTTCAAGAACAAGCAGAGTGAGGATGGGGTTGTCATTCGAACAAGGCTAGACTGGTAGCTCAGGGCTTCTCCCAGGTTGAGGGTCTAGATTTTGAGGAGACCTTTGCCCCTGTAGCTAGACTTGAGGCCATTAGAATCCTGCTTGCTTTGCAGCTTCTAAGGGTTTCAAGCTTTACCAGATGGATGTCAAGAGTGCCTTCCTCAATGGTTTATTGAGGAAGAAGTCTATGTGAGACAGCCTCCAGGTTTCGAGAACCCCAAATACCCAAACCATGTCTACAAGCTTTCCAAAGCTTGTATGGACTTAAGCAGGCCCCTAGAGCTTGGTATGAGAGGCTTAAGTCCTATCTGTTGAGTCATGGTTTTGAGATGGGTAAGGTGGATAAGACCTTGTTCATTCGCCGGCATGGCACTGATCTTCTGCTCGTCCAGATTTATGTGGATGACATCATCTTTGGCGGCTCTCCATGCTCTCGTTTCCAGTTTCTCGGATGTCATGAGCGAGTTTGAGATGAGCATGATGGGCGAGTTGACCTTCTTCCTTGGCTTCCAGATCAAGCAGACTCGGGAGGGTACTTTCTTGCATCAGGGCAAGTACACTCGTGACCTCCTGAGACGCTTTGACATGAGTGATGGTAAGCCTGTGTCACTCCATGGCTACATCAGCTTCACTTGACCCAGATGAGGATGGCGAGCCAGTTGATCAGAAGGAGTATCGCAGCATGATTGGCTCCCTCTTGTACCTCACTGCCTCGAGACGGACATACACTTCTCTGTGTGTCTTTGTGCTCGGTTTCAGGCTTCTCCTCGCGTATCTCACCGCCAGGCGGTGAAGCGCATCCTTCGGTACCTTCGAGCTACCATTGACTATGGTATCTGGTACTCTTCCTCGTCCTGTCTTTCCTTGAGAGCCTACTCGGATGCAGACTTTGCTGGCTGTAGGATAGATAGGAAGAGCACTTCTGGCACCTGCCAATTCATTGGCACTTCTCTTTTTCCTGGTCTTGAGGAAGCAGTCCGGTGTTGCACAGTCCACCGCAGAGGCCGAGTACGTTGCTGCTGCCAGTTGCTGCAGCCAGGTGCTTTGGATGGTCTCGACCCTGCGGGACTTTGGGTTAGTTAGACAGTGTTCCACTCTTTTGTGATAACACTTCTGCGATTAACATTGCTAAGAACCCAGTGCAGCACTCTCGGACCAAGCATATTGATATCAGATATCACTTCCTTTCGAGACCATGTGGAGAAGGGTGACATAGTGCTCCAGTTTGTGGAGAGTGACCACCAGTTGGCTGATATCTTTACCAAGCCTTTGGATAGCTCTAGGTTTTCAGCTCTGCGGGGAGAGCTTGGGGTGGTTTGTCCTTATGGACTGTTGTGAGGGGGAGCTTTGTGCTTTACTGCTTTATATTGATTATGCTCTTACTCCTTTCTGTTGCATTGCATTGGGTGCATTGGGTTAGTCCTCTAGCATAGATTAGAGTGCTTCTTCGTCTAGTTTTTAGACTTCTTATCTCATCTTGTGATTCTAGGATGCTGCTTATTAGCTTTTCTCTTCTCACTAGGTTGAGCTCACTCACTTCTTATAGGTTCTAGCGAGGGTTGGGCCACCCTCGGGTAGACAGGGTACGTGTTTGCTCCTTAGTGTGTTAGATGATCAGCTGATAGTCCTAGTCATATGGGGTAGATGAGAGTCAGTCTGAGCCATAGTATCCTCTATATCTTGTCTATGCTTTAAGGACTGCCTTTCTTTTTCTTGCCAGCTTCTCGATTTTATTGCTTTGGTTCAGGGGAGTTCATTTGGGAGCTTCTAGATCTTAATATTGCATAACTCAACTTGAACTAAAAGTTGCATCATGTTGAGGGGAGCTGGATTTTCTGCATTTCATTCTGCATTGTAATATTACATGGAGCCTTGATTATTATCCTTTATGACATGTTTACAATGCATTACATCTTGCCATGATCTGTGCTTACTTGCTAGATTATCATGACTTTCATATGTGTAGTCAAGTCTTTGCCATGATAGTTATTAAAATGCTCAACTTGAATTAATTCATGTCATGTTAGCCTTGAGACTAGTCTTCTTTAGTTATCCTTTATGATTCATGCCATGTCAAATAGGCTGAGTTGAGTCTTGAATCTTATTGAGCTTTAGATTGAGCTATACTAGTTCTTGATGAAGCATGAGTTAGTACAATTTTAAAAGCAAAAAGATCTTTTTGTGCGAAAAAACTGATCTCACCAATTCTTTCTCATGAGACTGCTTGCCATTGCACTAGGCATGAACTCAGGGGAGTTTTGGATGACCAAGATCATCTTCTTAAGCTTCTTGCTTGGAGTGGTCGCATAAGGCTTGAGATCTAGCACATGACAAAAATTTGGTTGGAAACGACCGTGAGCTTTAAAAGGAAAATCATGTCAAATGTGCTCAATTTGCTTAAAAAGAATCACGTATTTAAACAAATGATTCATTCTTGAACTTGCAACACTCTAAATTGACTCAATACTAGTTTCTTGGTTCCACTTAGATTATTGACATGGCTTGCATCATCCTTGGATACCTTTCGCATGACTTTAATCATGGTTGACTTGACATGGTAAGAAATTCGACTAATCTTCAGATATTACTTATTTGGCTTAGCTTGTCTATACATGTCTTGTCATGTCCTGATAGCTTCATATGTGATTATGGCTTGGTGTAATACTTCATGGTCATTTTGGATAATCTTCATGGCTCCGAATGCTTAAAATGAATAAAGTCAGCCATTACATCCATGCTCATGATTTATTCTCTTCCTTGCATCTTGATGATTTTATTGCCAAAAGGGGGAGAATAGCGGAGAAAAAGCCATTTGGGAATTTCTAGAGCTTTGGAGAACAATTTGCTCTTTCTGTTTTCGCTCTAGTTTCTTTTGTCAACATGGTCATGGTTCTCTTTGATCTCCTTTAGACCATGTTTGACTTCTTTCTTTTTCAAACAAACTCAATTTATGCTTTTTCTGGGTTTGTCAATATACTCATCAAGGGGGAGATTGAGAGACCATGTGGAGGTGACCCCGTGGGTGTGATGAGTAATTGACGCGTGTTTGAGTAAGTTTGAGTTTGGTTTGAGTGGTTCGAGCCATGTCGTTGCGCGGTGCAGTCGGCTTCGGTCGAACCTGGTCGAACGCGGTCGAAGTGCTTAGGATGTCTATTCTTTTGATTCGACAGGTTTGGGCTTTTTCGTGTTGACGTTTTCTCTAATGCGATTGTCGGTTACTTTGTGTCGAGCGGTGATGCCTAATGTGATTTGTTTCTTGTCTGTGATGGCTGCAGGACGTCGAGGTGGAGTCGTGGCGAGGCACGGAGGACCGGACCAGGCACAGGCGGTGCTGAGGTCAGAGCGGTCGGGGTGTGCCGAAGATGACGAGGACTCGAGGTGGCTACGTGGCTTGGAGGGCAAGGAATGAGGAAACTTACAGGAAGGTGCACGAGGGGCGTTTTGGTGAATACGCAAAGCTGCACTAAAGGAAGTGGATTGTGGATAAAGCGCCATGAGTTGTTGAGAGTTAATGGGTAAAGTGTGTTGTAAACCCATTAGTGGAGGTTATAAATAGAGAGGTGCTCTCTAGTGTTGAATTTGAGAGAGTGGGTTTGAGTGTCTTATTTTTGTTTCTCTCCATGAAAAATGAGGGTGATATTTAGAGAGGTGGCTTGTGAGATGGATTAGGGTTGTGTTTCTAGTCTTTATTTGTTGAGAAAGAGAGAAAGTGTGAGGTTCTCTCTGTGCTCTCCATGCGTATGTGGATGTAGTGGTTTTGAGAGAGAGTTTTTGAGAGTGAGAGATGAGCTGAACTAGATGTAAACTCTTGAGTATTAATCTTTCATCTCTCTGCCTTTCTTGAGAATTTTTGCGTCCAAGCTATTGTGATTTTCTTTGTGTTTTCTTGGTCCTAGATTGTTCCCTGGTTGTGATCCGAAAAGCTCCTGTTAAATTGAGTTGAGTTTCTCTAGCTGTCCGAGTACTTCTTTGATTGTTTGAGATCTCTTTTGATTGCTCTGTGACGCTTTGCAGTTTTGCTCTTTTCTAGTTTTGGATCATTTCCAGCTGAGAAATTAAGGTTTTAATCTCTCTGTTTAGATGCTGCCTTTTGTTGATTTTTGTTGTTCCCTGTTTGCGGCAACAATCATTTCTTTCGGCTGCATTTATGCTCATCATTTCCTTTTGGCGGCTGGGTTGTGATTTAGTAGGTTTCGGCAAGCAGTAGTTCTTCATCTTGGGTGTTCACGGCTTCAATCTTTTCGTGCTGCACTTTCTTTGGTTTGCAGTTGGTTGTTCGGCAGCAAGAATGTATGCCATTGGTGTTCGATCAGGACATTAGTACATGAGGTCTTTCGGCTAGCAGCAGTAAAACAAGTTCTTGACCTCAGTCCTACTTTCTTTGCCGAGGTAGCAGTAAAGAACAAAGTTTCTTTCGGTTGGGAGCAGTTCTTGTCTCTAGTAAAGACTAAAGCAATTTTGCTCTCCTTTCTCTTTACCTTCTTTGCTGCAGATTTTAAGTTTTCAGTAGTGCAGTCCTCAATCTATTCGGCCAGCAAGTTATTTCTTTAGTATTGCTGCACATAACTATCGGTTGACTCTCAGTATTTCTTCTTTTCATTTGGGAGCAGATTTCTCTTTCCAGTCTATTCTGATTTCGGTTTTGGCAAGACTTTTATGCAATTTCTCTGTCGTGGCAGCCGTGACAGCTGATTTGCTTGCTGTGGCAGCATTTCTTGTTGATTCTCTGCCGTGACAACTTTTGCTGCTATTTCTTTGCCATGGCAACGATTGCTTGTAATTTCTTTGCCGTGGTAGCGATTCTCTGCTGTTTTCGTGCCATGACTTTCGCTCAAGTTCTTTGATCTCTGTTGATTTTCTGTGAGCTTTGTTTTCGCTTCTTCGTAGGTTTTTGTAGCTATCGGAGAGTAGAAATTTTCGTGGGTACTTTTGGGGACGATTTTTAAAAGGCACCATTCACCACCCTCTGTTGCCATTTCTGATCCAACAGTATGTATCGTTGCTAGAAGTCATCCAACAATACAATACATTGTAGGTACATATTCGTACGTATGGTATCAAACAATAATATATAGGAAACTATCTCTAGGGATAATTGGTTTACATGTATAGACATAAGCTTCTATCTATACATATTTGTTACTATCTTAATAGCCTCCCTAAATATTAGCTTGTTGAATGAAGATTGAGACTGTCATAATCCGCCATAAACTGCCTAGTAAGGAGTGAATTGGGTAAATATGTCTGCTATTTGATCCTCCAAAGGTATGAATTAGATGTCCAGCGATTTAATTTCCTTTCTTTAACTTAGCAATAAATTGCACAAAGTGATATATATATATATATAATATATATATGTATATATCTATATATATATTATATATATATATCAAAAGTGTCTTTGATTAGCAATTGAATTTGAGTGAATATTAATGATTCCCTAATCATGTATAAGAATTTTTTAATCATACACAAGGAAATCTTTAATTTAAATCTTAGCACTTTACAGATAAATATTAGAAACTTATTTTTTTAAAACGATTTACGTTATCTATTTAAGCATTATTTGAAAAAGGGGCCACATGACTTTGTGAGGCAATCAAACAATATTTACTATTTTTACATGGCTTAACTTACACTAATTATTTTTATATGATAATTAATTTGCTAATTTTTGTTGGCATGCATTTAACGAATATTAATATTCAAATACTCAAAATTTTGCATAAAATTTTATTCTAATTCCAAAATTAAATTTTACTCTCACCTTTATATTTATTTATAACTAACATCATTTGCCATTATATTTTTATTTTGTATTCTCCTTACATATTGACTTCAAAGATTTGGACATGCACTGACCAGTAACCAACCCAAGTAGCTTCTTGCTTAAATGTGGCCATCTGCCATAAGAGGAGAAGAGAGGGAGATAAAGAGGAGAACAGGGTAGTTGGGGAGGCCGAAATAGGGGAGGGCACGGCTCGTGGCTTGGCGGGTGACGTCGCCAGTGAGGGATGGCTAGGGAGAAGTCGGCGGTGGCCAAAACACAATCCCCTGGGGTGGGGAGGCCAAATGGGGTGGTGGCTCAGGCCGGTTGGTGCCAAGGGTAGGCCGACTACATCTCGGGAGGTCGGTGGCAGGAAGGCCATGGGGGCGATGGCAGCCGGAGGGAGGAGAGAAGATAGGGAGGTGAGCTTGAGATGGAGGGAGGCCAAGCTAAACTCACTAGGGGTGTTTGGGAAGGCCGGAGAGTAGTGGTAACGTCCTTAATTTTTTCAGAGTTTCTTTTTGAAGTTTTTTTTAAAATAAAAATGATCATTTTGGATTTTTTTTGGGATTAATGCATCAATTAAATCAAAACCAATTTTATTTGTAGCTCCTGGTTTGGCAAGGAATGTTTATGGATTTTTGCTATTTTTTAGAGCTCCATTTTGAACTATCTTAATTTCTTGAAAAATCCAGAAAGCCCATCGGGCGGAATTTCTATTTCCTTGGGACCACCCCACCAATTCCCTCTCTGGGCCCATCTTCCTTTTCAGCCAGCCATCTTCCTAATGCCGGTCCGGTCTACTCGCTCAGAGGCCCCAGCTCCCACCACCATGACCCAGCCCCACCTCCTCCCACGCTGCTGCCAGCGGGAACCCCGCCTGTCAGGTCTCCCTTCTTCAAGCTGGAGGTCGTCATGTCCAAGTCGGGCCACCCCTGTGCTGCCATCTCCCTCTTGAACACCTCCCTCTTCCTGACTATTTAAGAGCCGGCCACTCACGACAAAAGCCTCACCCCAATCTCCTCTCTTCAATCCCAAGCACGCCCATCTCGATTGTGTAGCCATCTCGACAAATCAAAGCTCGAAAGCCATGTGCTATTGAAGCCCTTCCTTGCCAGAATTCTTCGCCTCCGGTAAGCCCCAGGAATTGTCATTCGTATTCTTAGCTTCGTCGCTCCATGTTCTGTCCCATGCTTGCCTTGCCCTCATCGGAGAACCATTGTGTCAACACCACACCGGGCAGCTGAGCACCGTCATGTCCGCCATGGGCGCCGCCTTCGTCCACCCTTTGCCAAAGACCATCGGTTCTCGCGCCTTGCTCGAGGAGCGTCGTCAGAAGCTCCTTAATGCATTGCATGTCTCGCCTATCCAAGCCAACCCTTCATCATTGGACTTCACCGTTGACCAGGCTAGCGCCGCCGTCCTTATCAATGCTGACCACCTCGCTGTGCCCCTCCACCCAAGCGGAGCTGCTAGATTGGTTGCTCGTTGAGAGCGCCTGCTGGAAACGCACTTGCCGAAGTCCGACAAGCTGCTGTTGCTGTCGCCAGTGTTGAGCAGCCCTCAGCCATCGATTTGCCCTCTGCCACGTTAGCCCTAGCCATCATCTGGTGCACCAAGTCCACCATAAACCCAGCATTGTTTCGTGGACCTGGTTCATAGACAAGTGGCCCACATATTGGCCTAATAGCCTTTTTCCAAAATTAATTTTATTTTGGAAAATCCAAAAATTAGTAGGGCCCACCTGCCAATCTCTAGCCTTTTTATTAAATAATTCCAAGGAGAATATTTCAGGGAATATGGAATATTCTCCTTTCTCTCTCAATTTTTTGGAATTAATTTTCTAGCAAATCTTCTGAGAGTCTGTTCTTCTCCGTTCTAGTCCTGATTGACCTGATTCTTCTTTCAAAATTTATCTAAAATTGAGCTCTACCTTTTAGTTCTAGTTTTGATATTTTAGAGTTTGTTTGAATTTTATTTTATTTTATTTTTGCTCTGTTCATTTTCTCTCCCGTTAGACAACCCCTTCGAAGGAGCAAAAGCGGGAATTGAAAATCAAGAGTTGGTAACTGAGCAAGGTTAAGGCAAGTCATGTCCTTTGATCATATTGAACTTAGTTTTTAAATCTATTTATTTATTATTTTATCACTACAACACAACAGGCCTTCTATGACAATTAAATATTGTCACAAACAGTGGTTTTTTTTCACTGTACCCAATTTGTGACGACTCAGTGACGAAAAGGCTACTGTCACAGAAGGTGCGTCTCTAAACACCTTCCATGACAAAACAACAAAAAACGTCATAATTTTAGTGACAGTACATTTTCGTCACAATCAACTATGACGCTCCAGATTGTCATGAAAAACGTCACGGATCGTTACCTAGGGAGCTGCCACATGGACGCTAACGTGGCGAAGTTGACATGGCAGATGACTTGGAAGTGCCGTGTAAAGAATATCGTGACAAATTTCATCGTGATAGATATTTGTGTAGCTTTGGCCCATTTAAATTTAGTTTAGACTAAAATTTAGCCTGTTCTTAAACCGGCTTTTAGGCCTGATTTTTGCCCATTATAAAAAACCCATTTAGAGTAGATTTTTGATTCGTGGATAAATTCATGGGCCTTTACATTTGGGCCTTAGGCAGCCAGAACTATTTCCCGTAACCTATTTGAAATAATTGCTGCAATAACACAATACATGTTATCAATTCCTTGCATACATACAAAGAAAGAGCAGTTCATACATCAACCATAAATTTGGAAACCAGCAACATAGTTTGACCAAACTATAGTACCCATCAGACCATAGTATAAAGTTCACCAAATAGGCACAAGTAAGAAACAGTACAAGTTTCAACCAAAACTCTCCAATTTACAAAAAAAAAAAAAACAGTAAAAGTCACCTACTTTAAAGCAAACTAACCAGGGAACACTTCTAACATCATAGCGAAAAGTGATGGATACAGCAATAAACTTGTATGTGCTCATGCTCACAAGCAGGCCCTGAAATTTCAAGGAGTCACCTGACTTTGATTAAAGCTTAAGTTAGTTGACGAACCAGCTGTTGAGTATCATATTGTGCCTCTTACACTATCAATCTCTTGTGCATATTCTTTTGCGTGCGCCTTCAAGACACCAGCCTCTTCCCGAAGTCCTGCAGATTCTTGCTTCTCCGTCTCTAGTTGAGCCGGGAGATCTTGCACCTGCTGCACTAACAGCGCCTCTTTCACTTGTCTTTTCACCTGAGTAGCAACCAATATGCATACGTCAAGACTAAGCAATTTTGTTGCATTGCTGGTGTTCTTACCGCGACATAAGCATGTGCAAGGTAACAACGAGAACCCGTCCGCTGCTGGAACTGGACTTTCTCACGGTTCAGTTGGTTTTTGATGCATTTGTCCTGAAGATCGCATAATTGTATAAGAGAAGAGTAATACAAATAGTATACTAAAAAAAGAATACAAATGATGAGATTGATTTTGACAGGTGCTTCCAAAGAAATCTGGAACAATTAATGAGACATAAAAGACAGACTATGCTATACCAAAAATAGCTTTTTTGTTTTGTAATCTACATCATCTTCAACTTTACACTTGCAGTTTATGGTCATGCAGGGTACACAATTTATGGACTTAAAGAATACAAGTATAATCCCATTTGCACTCCAGCTCAGAGATAGCTGAATGGCATTCAAGACATGCTGCACATATAACAGGAGTGGACAGCAGAATTATAAATGTGTAGCTAGATAAAATATAACTCTAGCTGTGATGAATTCAGTTAGGTTAATAAGTAAACGTGTAGCTTGGAAGCATTCAAAAAGAAAATTGAACCATCTTTATGTCTAGAAACAGAGAAATCCGCCTCATTTGCAGAGCACATGGATTTGAAACTTAAATTACTAGGAACAGCCTTGGAAGAGCCAAAAAGCATACTCAGATAATTTTTTTTCACCTTCTTCTGATTAGAATCCAACATCACAGTACTTGCAAAAAAGTTTTTGTACCCAATCAACATCTAGAGGTTCTATTAGCTGTTGACGTATGCAATTTTTAAAACAGCTCAAACATTATTTTCCTTTGATTTCAAAAGTGACCAAAAGGTTTCTTATACACTCAATTTTCTTCTCCCGTAGCAACGCAAGGGCACTCAACTAGTTGATATCAAGAATCTGCTGCCTTAACTCTAAATATTTGTTTGTTTAATATTTCAGCAGCTGTATTCCTCCATCTTAAAATTCTAGCCCTACCAAGTTCTCATCATGTGTTATTTTTTTATAGACTTAAAACAGCAGTACAACGTGGCTATATTTATAGATACATGCATACAGTTTATCAACCTAAAGTTACCAGGATTCAGATGAGACACTTTTGTTTACAACTGTGGCTACTAGATAGGGAGACACAAACAGCAATCAATACAGAGGTTGGCCAGGTGAAACACTTTTGATATGCAACTTCCAAACTACTACTGTGTCTGAAAATCTATCTAAGAGCTAGCAGAGCTTAACTGTGAATATGAAGCTAGTACAATATGTGACGTACCTTGTGCTTTGAGCTTGACCACATGTCCACCAATGCTCTCCATTGATCATTAGTCCTACACTTCAAAGCGACGGTTGTCCTCACTTGATTTGCCGGCACCCCATCAAAGTACTTCTTTTTCAGCCTATACCTCATCTGTCGTTATCCACCCTTCATCATATCAACACATGCATCTTTTACAGCATTACAAATTACAGGAACTGATTGTATAATTAAAGTACTGCAACAGTATCAACACTAGAATAACAAGCAATTTTAAAACAATCTCTCAACAATTTTAGATCAAACAGAGAAGCATATCCTCTGATCACATGCATCCATCACAGAGAGAAATGACAGAACACAATCACATTGCTGCCCAAACATTCACAGTTCATATAGCATCACTAATCAACAGTTTAACAGTGCACAATTAACAGAAATTAGCAATTAACCGAAGCATCACTGAGCAACAAAAGTCAGTAAAAAGAGTAAAGGAGAAGAGATGGAGATAGACCGAAGAGGCAAGAAGTAGTAGCAGAGGGGAGTCGTCGGTGTCTGTGGAGAGGAAGCTGTCGGAGATGGTGAGGAAGAGGTCGCCGGCGGTGAAGTGGAGGAAGTAGGGGTTGCGGTCGCCAAGGATTGCGTCGGGATGGCTGCGCTGATGGAGATCGGCGACGTGGACGCTGTTGTTGTCGGTGCAGTGGTGGCCGTAGAGCGTCGACGCACAGGAGGAGGCGGCGCCAGTGAGCTGCGGCCAGATGTGGAAGTAGACGGCGGCGGTCGGTGGTAGAAGAGCAGGGGAGGAAAAGGAGCACAAGGAGTAGGAGATCTGGGGGGGCAACGGAAATGAGGGGCGGCGGCGCTGGACTCGGTGGAGCAGGGAGGCGGCCGAGAGCGGTGGAGGAAGGCGGAGAAAGGGAGTGGCCGAGAAGAGGAAGTAGATCAGCGGGAGGAGAGGCGAGGCAGCAAGGGGATCTTGGCGGCGCGGATGGGAAGAAGTGGCGCGCGGGGAGTGATTTGGAGGCGGAAGAGGTGGCGCTGCGGGAAGAGCAAGAAGGGAGGTGCGCCGGTGGATGGAGAAGGCGGGCGGTCGGTCTGGAGAAGGGAGGCGCGGTGATGAAGAGAGGCGGTGGGAAGATGCGGTGGAGGAGAAGGAGCGACCGGCGAGGTAAGGCCCGGCCTCGCCGGCGCCGTGGATGGAGATGGGAGGGGGGTCAGAGCAAAGGGAGGCAAGGGGAGAGTAGAACCGGGCTCCCAACCGAATGCAGGCGGCGGCTAGGGTTTAGGAGGAGTTGGGGATTTGGAAATTTTCCGATTTAGTCCTCCCAATTTCTGGAATGGCGAATAGGTCCTTTCTTCTTATGCTTTCTTCCATTCCAGCCTTCTGAGCTCCGATTTTTATCGCAGAAAGATCCTACGCATTCGTGTTGGCGCGTACAACTGTACGGGGCAGCCCTAGAATGCTAAATCTATCGTTTATGCGCCTCAATCGCGCCCGGCCTATAGAAAATATGAAAAAAAATGTAAAATGGTCCATTTCGAGCAATTAAATATAGAAAAGCGTGTAAATGATGATAAATGGTCCCAAAATGCGAAGAATAAGAGGGTAAAATGATGGTAAATATGTGTAAAAATGACGCATGTCAGCAAGTGGGCTAATTTTGTTTTTCTTTTTCATATTTTCAACTCTTGATGACACGTGGGCCCTACACTGCCACGTTAGACGATGTAGCCGGTATGTTTTTTTTTGCGTATTTTCAAACTCCTGGTGACACGATGTAATACTTGGCAAGTGGGCTAATTTTGTTTTTGTTTTTCATATTTTCAACTCTTGATGACACGTGGGCCCCACACTGCCACGTTTGATGATGTAGCGGTACGGTTTACTGGGCAAGTGGGCCCGTGGATGCTATCGAGGAATATATAAGATTTGCCTTTTATTCACTAAATAACTATGACAAAGCAATATATTGTCATATAAATTTGTCACAAACATTATGCTTAACTAGTTAATGACGATTTTGGATTGGACTTTATGACGAATAATATATTTCTGTCATTAAGTAGGACCGGCTAATGAAAAACGTCATAAACGGAAGCATTTAATGACGGATTGTTCCATTGTCATCACATATTCGTCATAGAAGGCCATGTTTCTTGTAGTGTATTTTAAATTATCATGTATTGCTATTTTAATATAAACCTTTGTATCTAGTAGCTATTATCCAAATTGATTAATTCCCATTATTTCATTATCACCATAGGATGGGTGATTATCTAGTGATGTAATACTAGTTATCACATAGGTTGTACATTTAAATTGCTTAGATATGCTTATAGTACGTTGGTTCTTTATTACATGTTAACTAATTAATTAGTTTTGACTTAATGAGATATTAAATCATGGTGGTTAGCCATAGTTTTAAATTTTGAGTGCCATGACATGGGGTAGTGTCATTAGTGGTGGTTATACAAAATGATTTTCACTTGGGCGAGTGATCGTGCAGTAAAGGGGGAAGTGTGGTTAGCACATATGGGATGTGGATGTTTTGCCTGGGTAATGTCGAAGGACTTAACTTTGTGCGCCATTGATCTAAGCCTTACCGTGCAACCACATATCCAGTGTGGGATGGACTTGACTAATTAATTTGTGATGTTTCAATTTTGGTTTTCGCCATTGGTATATCAGCGGGTGTCTTTTAGACATTTTCATGGGGTATAAGAGAGATCTATTCGATTAGGTAGTTAGCCTACTCGATCGTGAAATCTTAGTGGGGTGAAACTGAGTTAAGATTAAACACTGTAAAGGCCTTGTCATAAACTCTCTGCCGCACACCAAAGGAAATGTGTTAATCGCATGGCAATATAAGATGATCATG
Source organism: Dendrocalamus latiflorus (assembly GCA_017311315.1). Lineage (NCBI taxonomy): Eukaryota > Viridiplantae > Streptophyta > Magnoliopsida > Poales > Poaceae > Dendrocalamus > Dendrocalamus latiflorus. The sequence goes on along the minus strand of CM029656.1, from coordinate 39,051,294 downwards.
TTTTGTGTGTAAAGTTGTGCAACCTCTACAGAGTGTAAAACTATTCATATAGCCGTGTCCCCGGTCATGGATAATGCTTAGTGATTTCACACGATGAGTAGATATTTCATAAAACCTAGTTTGGTTAAGTTTGGGAAGTGGTTGGTTAGTTCACTGGTGGTTCATTACATGAATGGTTAGTTGACAGGTGGTTTACGGAGTGAATGGTCAGTTCACTTGTGGTTTATTCCATTCCTTTGATAATTTATTTATCAATCATTTTTAAAGTTTGCTTTCAATTTATTTATTGTATTTACTCTAAATTGTTGCTTTTGTAAAATAACCACTCAGCTATCATTCGGTAAGCCTTGCATACTATATTGCATTTTGTTACAAACAACTTGCTGATTACTCTATGTACTCATGGCTATATCCATACTTGCTCAGTTACTGAAGAGGAGCCATATCAAATAGAGGAATTTGAAGGAGGTTTCTTTGATAACTTCACATATTAGGATTTTGCTCACTAGTTGATTGCCTATGGGCATGTCGAATGGCCACTTCATCTTTGTTATGTTTCCATTGCTAGTTTTGTTAAGCCCTTTAGGCTTTTATTTGTAAACTTGGCCATAAGGTTGCTACTATGATAATGTGGTTGATATTTCTTCTATGTTCCACTGTGTACACTAGCATGATCCTAGACTAGTGCAGAATATATAGAAGAGTAGATTCGGATCTCTACAGTAGCCGAGGTGAGTCGACAATGTGCGTTGGGGGCGCTGAGACGGGGTTGATTGGTGTTGGTGACCGATGGGGGTGGAGAAGCCTGGACGATGGTTGGGGAAAGTCGGGGACACTATGGGGATGCTCCAGGAGGGAGGAATTGAGAGGAGGGGCATTGGAGTGGAAGAGGCGGCGGTGGTGGCAGCAATGGCTAGTTCGGAGAAGGAGGCGATGTGGGGAGCTCTGGTGCATGAAACTTCAATTAAATAGGAGGGTGTGAAGATGGCGTCAGGGAAAACGATGTGACATAGTTACTTTTGGGGGAAACTCAGAAACTTCAATTAAATAGGAGGGTGTGAAGATGGCGTCAGGAAAACGATGTGACATAGTTACTTTTGGGGGAAACTCACCAGAGAGGGGAGGAATGGCGAGGGGAGTGGCGGTCGACGCACGGCGTGGTAGCTCGAGCTGAGCTCGGTTTGGCCTGCGGAGAAGAATAGAGGATAATTAGCAAGGTGAAAAGGGGAGTGAGAGATGTGTGCTGTGCTATACCGCACAGGGGGAGGCGGCTCAGGCAACACACACGGGCAGGGTAGCGCCGGGGTGCACACGGCATGGGCGGGCCACACTGGCGGCGTGCATGCTGGGCGCACGGCGCAGCATGGAACACAGGGCTACTGGGGCGGCACATGGTCAACAGACGAGGCACGGATGGCGTAGTGCAGCCGGTGCAAGTGGGTGTGTGTGTACTGCGCAGGCAAGCATCGCGCGGCTCGACTGGGGCTAGGCGTTGCAGGGTACGCTAGAGTGTTGGGCCTGGGGCACTACTGGCTTGGGCTAGAGATAAGATAGAGTAGGGAGGAGGAAGTAGGGAAAGAAGGAGAGGATGGAGCCCAGCGGTAAGAGGGAGAAAGAGAAAGAGCACAAAATGAGACTTTGGGTTTTGAATTCGAAACCCCATTATCGAGACTTGAATTTGCATCTCAAATATTTGGATGAAAATTTTAATATCATTTTGCTTTTGATTTTAATTGATTTGATTTCAGATTTTGATTTTCAATTTAAATTGTTTTGGAAAAACCGAAACAAGGTTCTTAGATAAATGCTGAAGATTTCGAATAACACTGAGAAGCAACACAAGTTTTAATTTTTCATAACTTTGACAATTCCCAAATTATGTTACAATATGGATAGAGGGAATGAATCATGTTGCTTAGATCGGCAACAATGGTGCACTATCACGTTCGAAAAACCGCTGGAACCAGCTAAGAATCCGGAGCCGGCGGGGATGAAACCCCGTAGACCCCTATTTTTCTTCCCAACTTTTTCCATAGAAATGTCTTTATAAGAGGCTATTCATAAATCCCGAAAAGCCGATCTATTTGGTATACGGTGCGGTAGGAAGATTTCGGTCCGTGCTCTCACGTCCGCGTTAAGAATAGTGCTACGCGCTGTCGCATGGCTTATGGCTGAAAACACTGTAGCTGGCTGAAAAAAGCACTGTAGCTGACAGAGGCTTATTTACCATAATTAAATTTAAAAAAAATTTAAAAATAGAAAAAAACATATTAGCTCATCACGTATAATGTAAACAAATACGAGGAAAAAAACAACCGGTAAAAAAACTCAAAAAAGCTAAAAGTTCAGAAAAAGACGAAATTTATGAATAGTGCAAAAATAAGCTGAAGCCAGAAGCTGAAGCCATATTGATCAGGGCTGAAGCTTGCATCAACCCGCACGTCGTTCGAGACTAATCAAGCTTGCATGAAGACTTTACAATTCAAGACATCGTCGTGACTCAAGTCTTCGTAAATTAATCAAGTCTTCATTAATTAATCAAGGTGATCAGCAACAGCAGGAGATCAGGGCCGCAACCGAAAGCGACATTTTCAATTTTTTATTACTTGCTACAGTACCAAATTCCGATCTACTACAGTACCAAACAGCAACAGGAAGAGATTTTTTGTTTCACATCTTTGCTGTCTTTTGTTTTTTTCTTACTTTGATTGGCAAGTGAAAAGAGTAGAAGACAGGCAAAAAAAGAGGTTTCGTTGCGGATTTTAATGATTTATTCTTTCTGATTACCGTTAACGATCATATATACTTAAAGATTAAATTTAATTGTTGATCAAAGTACTTGTTTGACAATTGCTATACAAGAAAATAAAACACGCAACTTGAGGACTCACCACAGCTAACCTGCAAATGTCTCAGTCTATAATCTGATAACTAGCAATAACCTGCAAATGTCTCAGTCTATAATCTGAAAGCATGTCCACATAAAGACTTATTCAACACACATGGCCGTCTTTTTTTATCGTGAAATGGCACCACAGAAGGTCTGAAAGCAATTCACTTTGAGAACTTCAAAACATTTGCAATTTATGTAAGTCACAGAGTCAAAATCATGACCGGTTAATTGTGAAAGAGAAGAATATTATAGGTGGACTTTGTCACAAGAAGCTGACCCGTAAATCATGACGTGTTGACAAAGCCATTTTGGCTCCATCATTTGGGCTTTTTTTTATGGCTTACGGTTGAAAAGCACTGTAGCTGGTTAAAAAAATACTGTAGCTGACAGAGGCTTATTTAGCATAATTAAATTTAAAAAATTTTCAAAATAGAAAAAAAATATTAACTCATCTCGAACAACGTAAAGGAATACAGCAAAAAGAACGGACAAAAAAGCTCAAAAAAAGCAAAAAAATCAGAAAAAGACGAAATTTATGACTAGTAAAAATAAGCCAGAAGCAGAAACGATCGCACCCGCGCTCATCAAACAAGTTGGAACAATTCAACTTAAGTGATACTGAAAAATATCTTGGCATTCTTTTTATTGCTGCAAGATATTGTTGAGGACTAGAGAGAATTAATCAAAATATTATTCCTAGCTGTACATGTCTGTGCGATGTCTGCAGTGATGACATTTTTCCAAGGGCGTATAAATAGGAAGGTAGTTGCATGAGAAGTGCACACCACCAAAGTAAGATACTACCTTCGTTGCGACGGTTTTGGATGGGCAAGCTTTCGAAGCTACAAGCGCTGTCTGTATGGCTGCCGTTTCTTGTCCATTTCGCGTTGGAACTTGAGAGACCAGGTGGTCGTGACTCTATGTGAATGATGAGTAATTGACAAAGGTTTAGGATAGTCGAGTTTGGTTTGAGTGGTTCGGAGTTGAGCCGTTGCGTGGCGCAATCGGGCTCGGTCGGACTTTGGTCAAACTTGATCATTTGGGCTTAGGATGTATATTCTAATGTTTCGACAGGTTTGGACTTCGTCTGTGGTAAGTGTGATGGTATTTACGCTTTCATATGTCGAGCGGTGCTATTTGACGTGTTTTCTTGTCTGTGTGACTGCAGGACATCGGGTGGAGTCATGGCGAGACACGTGGACCGGACTAGGCGCAGGTGGCGCTGAGGTTAGAACGGTCGGGAAGTGTCGAAGACGACGTAGACTCGAGGTGGTTGCGAGGCGTGCGAGGCAAGGAGCGCGGAAGCTTCTCGGAAGGTGCAGGAGGGGCGAATCGGGAAATTCGCGAGGCTGCACAAGTGGGAGCGGGCACCGTTGGATTTAGCAGGCGTAACGGGGCGGAGACCCGTTAGCCAAGGCTATAAATAGGATTGAGGGGCTGCATGCCCACTTGAGCACTCCAAGGGTTTGATTGAGTCTAAAGAGTCTTTAGAGGGTTGTTTGGCTTTGGCTCTTTAGTTGTTGGGAGAGACAGAGTTTGTTAGCGTGCTCCCTCTGTCCTCTACGATGTCTTCTAGGTGGTAGAACAGAGAGTTGATCCCTCCTCCAAGCATTCATGGTTGAGGATTGAGAGGTTGGAGAGGGTTTGAGGGTCATGTAATCCTTCATCTTGTTCTAATGTACATGCGTATCGTGACTCCTTGTAACCCTTTTGTGATGGAATGAAAATCTGAAGTTCTTCTTTCATTCTTGCTCTCTATTCTTCGTAACTCCTTTTGGTTGATTTATGAAGTTTTTGATTCTTTAGTTCTTGATTGCTGGGAAGTGCCAAAATGGGTTGTTCTATGATGGGTGAGTGCTTCAAGATCCTTTGATCGAGATTCCCTAGAGCAAAACCTAAGTTTAATCTCAGTTTTCAGATTTGGCCTCCTCTGTTCATGAACTCCATTTGTAGGGTTTTGTCCAGTTCTTGATTCCCTTGAGGGATTGACTTGGTTTTTGGTCTGAGTAGTCCTTATGCTATTGCTAACATACCTGCAAAATCTCATGTGCAATGGACTTAAGACCAAGGAGTAATTTGAGTTTTGGTTCAGTTCTTGCAAGAGGTTCAGTTTTGTCAAATTCTGAATTTCTAGCTCTTTAGTTCAATTCCTTGCATTCCAATGAACCTAAGGGTGTTTAGATTATTTTCTTGAGCTTGTGTCTTGAGGAGATAAAAGGTTATAGCACCAATCCTTTGGCTTAAGTGTTTTTCTGGTTTTACTGTCTTTCTGAGCAGTTTTCGGGCAGCAGTGTGCTTGCTGTTTATTGCAGTGCCAACAGCATTTTGGGGCCTCACAACCCATTCGGCAGCAGCAGCAAAATATTCATCTCGGTCTGCTTTTGTCTCATCTATCAAGCATTTGGTTTTGCTAGTTTTGGTCTCCTGCATTGATTCGGCAGTCAAGAGTAACCATATATTTTTTTCTTCGGCTGGGAGCTCATGAGCCTTATTTGGATGGATCTCTTGTCTAGTAGTAGTACTAGTTGGGTTGATTTTATTTTTTGTGCTATCTTCAACAATTTTGCATGCAGATCAAACAGCGGTATTTTCAGTTGAAATTTTTTACTGGCTAGTCTCTGATTTATGCTGATTTTTTCAGTGTCGCATGTGTTCCAAATTTCAGCAAAATTAATTTTAATTTTCTGTGAGGTGCTTAGTTTTGCATCTTTTTGAAAAATCAGTGTTTGATTTCTCGGGGGCGATTTTGAAGCGAGCGACATTCACCCCCCTCTGTCGCCATTTCGATCCTACAATTGGTATCAGAGCCGGTTAGCTATAATCAATATATCTTAACCGGTCTCAAGAGCCATGGCGACGGACAAGTACTCGACCAAGCCGCCCGTTTTCGATGGCATCGATTACCCCTTTTGGAAGAGCCGAATGGAAACATACATCCAGGCTCAGGGGTATGCCATCTGGCGCAAGGTCAAGGTCCAGTTTGTTGTTCCTGCCGATGAGAACATCAATGCCGGGAACATGGCTGATGTTGAGGCAAATGCAAAGGCAAAGAACATCATCATCCAGGGTTTGAGTCGTAGCGAGTTTGACCGCATATCTCACCTGTCGTCCGCCTACGACATCTGGGTGACCTTCGACGCATACCATGAGGGCACCACCCAGATCAAGACGGTTCGACAGGACCAGTTCAAGCGCGAATACAACAAATTCGAGATGCTTGCTGGTGAGTCCCTGGATGAGTGCTTTTCGCGATTTCACAAAATCTTGAGCAACCTCCGAGCGGTCGGTCTCACATACCCCGACTCGGACAACGCTCGTCAGATGCTCGCGGCACTCGATCTGCGTGTTTGGGAGATGAAAGTGACCACCATCAAAGACACGACAGACCTCTCGACCCTGACTCTTGACGCGCTGTACTCGCGCCTCAAGACTCACGAGATTGACGTTGTCTCTCGTCGGTCGAAGTCACAGTCGATGGCCTTGGTCACCGATCCCGTTTCGTCTTCTGGTCCTTCTGATTCGCTTTTGCGGTTTCTCCCTGCTGCTCTCTGTGACATAACTGATGATCAGTTAGAGCAGCTTGCGGATGATGCAGCTGGCCCTCCTAGCTCGAAGTTCTCCCATGCTTACAAGAGGAGGAGGGACAGAAAGAGAGGAGGACCGTCATTTGCTTCGAGTGTGGTGGCCCCAACCACATTCGGGCAAACTGCCCCAAGCTGGAGAAGGGCAAGAACGACTACGGCGGTTCGGGCAAGAACGACTACACCGACAAGAACCGCAACAAGAAGCCTCCAGCTCAGACGCCGGGAAAGAAGAAGTTCCGCAACTTCGGGAAGGCCAAGAAGCTTTCCACCGCGTCCTCACCGCCTTCGACGACCTCGACCTCAGCGAGGTGGAGGGATGGAGCGACGACGACGGGACGGGTGACCAAGAGCCCAAGGAGCGGCGACGACTTCTCCGGCATGTGCTTCATGGCCCTCGAGGGCGAACTCAGCGACAGCGAGCTGTACTCCGACTCGGACGAGGTATCCCACCTACGACCAGCTCAATCATGCTTTTCTTAAGCTAGGTGGTTTTCATGCTAGAGCTAGGCTAGGTGTACGAGTTAGAGAAGGAAGTAGATAGTTGTCACTAGAGATTACTTCTCTTACATCTGCTCCCTCGTGACGACTGTGATACATGCTTGCTTGCTGGGTGACATGGAGAAATTAAGGACCTCGCATGATAGTTGTCCTCCGAGCTTGATAGTTAAGGTGGAGAATTAGTCTGCTTGCTGACTAGAGATGAGTAGGATGGCTGTTCATCTACTACTGATGAGACTACTTGCACCTCATGTGAGGATAAGGACATGCTTAGAGGACCTTATACCATGCTGCTTGATCTGCCCGAGTCTTGTGAAAATTGCAATAATTGAAGATGAACCTAAAACGGGCAGATCACAAGATTGCTGAGTTGCATGCTTCTTTACTTGAGCCTTGATTCTTGAACTGTCCAAATTAACTGCTGAACTTGAATCTGTCTAAAACAGTTTCAAGAATGATTGACAACAACAAAAATGGCTCAGTTGCGACTAAGGATCCTGTTAGCTCACCATGCATTAGTTGTGAAAACTAAAACTTGAACTCGTTGCTTTGAATGAAAATGTGTGAAGCTAACTAAGGACTTACTAGAGAAGCCACAATCTGTGATGTGATTGCTGAGGGGGGAGAAGCCCCAGGGTAAGGTGAGACGCTAGGACGTGAACCAACCTGCTAGCAGTAGGACTGTCCTCAGAGTCGGCTGTGCGTGCACAAGCCATTCTTCCTCTACTGTTGGTTCTTCTTCTGCTCCCTTACCTCCTGCTGTTCCCTCTTCTCCCTGCTCTTCTTGCACCTCTCTCTTTCGGGAGTGTCAGTATGAACACTCTCGAGAGATTTGTAGGCGGCAAGAAGAAGCTTAATCTTATTCTAGACCAATCCAAGATTTGCAAGTTCAATCAAGGTCTAGGATATGATTTCTATGAGGATATGAGGAAGCATCCACCTGCTATTCTCAGACCCATAGTAGGAGGTGTGATCGAGGTGAGCCCAGATCTGATGAGGTAAATTCAAATCAGCGGGCTTTGTCCAAGGGATCTCTGACAGCAAGGTGATTCCACCTGCTGCTTCGGCCTCTCAGAAGGCGAAGCCCTTCGTGCTACTTCACCTCTCAGAAGGTGAAGTATCACTGCACCTTCTGTCAGAAGGATGGCACTCGATCGAGAGATGCTTCAGGCGCGCCAAGATCGCGCGTAGAGACCGTGTTGAGTCTCTTAGGCGTATTCAGGGTCAGCCCCAGATCCTGAGTGCACCTAAGACCAGCACGAGGTCTAGGTTTGCTTCTGAGTTTGGGCAGCATCGAGGACTTGGTTTTTCTGAGTTTCTGGTTTTCGTCCTCATGCTGCTCCTGGTCGTGACTTCCGCCGTCCTGAGGGTACATCTCGTTTCCCCGTCGAGACAGTTACCCGCGGCGTGATCAGCGTGTTGCCGGTGTTCCGACTCGCTCTCCCGTAGCAGTCGGACCCCGCAACAGCTTCAGGTCTGCTCACAGACCTTCTGCTTTGAGTCAGAGAGCGTAGGGTAGATAGAGGTCAGTCGTGCTTGACTACTTCATCTGCTCGACGTGTTGTTCAGTATTGGGTGCCAAAATCACTCTTGATTTACCCCAGTACTGAGACTTTACTCTCTGTTTGACTCAGGTTCGCCGGGCAGGGAAGGGAAAGGTTTGGCTTGTAGACTCCGGTGTTCACGACACATGACCGGAGACTCCCGTTGGTTTTCTTCCCTTGCCCGCGCTCCAGGTGATGAGACGATCACCTTCGGAGATGCTTCATCTGGGCGCGTCATCGCCAAAGGTACTGTGCGCATTAATGATTCTTTCATTTTGAAAGATGTTGCCTTGGTTAGTAAGCTGCAGTACAATTTGCTTTCAGTTTCTCAGCTTACCGATGACGGTTTCGAGGTGAGCTTTAAGAAAAACAATTGCAAAATTCTTGATTCTTCGGGTAGTCTGGTTTGCGGGATTTCTCGTTTGGGAGGATCTTTCGTGCTGATTTTTCTGAGTCTTCTGGTGATCCTCTCAGGTGTTTAGTTGCTTCTGAGTCCCGCGACCTTTCCTTTCTGGCATAGGAGACTTGGTCATATGGATTTGACCATTTGACCCGAGTTAGCGGCCACGATCTCATTCGTGGTCTGCCGAAACTCAAGATGGTCAAAGATCTGTTTGTGCTCCATGCCGGCACGGCAAGATGGTTGCCGCTTCTCACCCTCCGGTCACAGTTACTATGACCGATGCACCGGGACAGCTGCTCCACATGGACACGTTGGACCAGCTCGAGTGCAGTCAGCAGGAGGGAAGTGGTATGTTCTTGTCGTGGTCGATGACTTCTCGAGGTATTCTTGGGTGTTTTTCTTAGCCTCGAAGGATGAGATTTTCACATTTCCGAGGTCTTTTCAGTAGGCTTTCTGTTGAGCTCCCGGGTGCCTTACGAGCGATCCGCAGTGACAATGGCACGGAGTTCAAGAATTCCTACTTCGAGAGTTTCTGTGGTGAGACAGGTGTAGAGCACCAGTTCTCTTCTCCGCACGTCCCACACAAAATGGCGTTGTGGAGAGGAAGAACCGTACCTTGGTCGAGATGGCCAGGACGATGCTTGATGAGTACTCTACACCGCGGAAGTTTTGGGCTGAGGCTATAGCCACCGCGTGCCATGTCTCAAATCGAGTTTTCTTAGGGCACACTTGCACCGCACTTCTTATGAGTTGAGATACGGGCGAAAGCCCAGCGTCTCTCATTTTCGTGTGTTTGGTTGCAAGTGCTTTATTTGAAGTCCGGGAACCTAGATAAGTTCGAGTCACGTTCTTGTGATGGGATCTTTCTAGGTTACTCGCCTTCTTCGCGGGCTTATAGGGTCTGGAACTGCGAGTCTAGCAAAATGGTAGAGACCTGTGAGGTGACCTTTGACGAGGCCAGTCCGGGGACTAGGCCGATATCTCAGGTTCTTTAGAGCAGTCCGAGACCATTTGTGGATGATGAGGACGATGGAGACGAGGGTTGTCTACCTGATCCAGTCCCTCATCCACCCCTTGAGGTGCCGTCTTCCACCGCACCTCAGGTGATCAGCCCATGCCTTCTGCTTCTCTGGAGCTAGTGGCTCTGTTCCTACCTCGTCAGCTCACGAGGTAGAGGCCACTTCTTCATCTCATCCTGGACCTCCGACATATCCAGAAAGCATCCTTCAGAGCAGATGATTGGAGACCTTTCGAGCGTGTTACCCGCTCAAAATCTGGCTTATCTCAATTCTGTCTCCATTCTGCTTTCATTGCCTCCTTTGAGCCCAAAGATGTTTCTCATGCTCTTCTGATGAGTCTTGGGTCAATGCCATGCATGAGGAGCTAGAAAATTTCGAGAGGAACAAGGTCTGGTCGCTTGTCGAGCCCCCGCGAGGTCACAATATTATTGGGACTAAGTGGGTGTTCAAGAACAAGCAGAGCGAGGATGGAGTGGTTATTCGAAACAAGGCTAGACTGGTAGCTCAGGGGTTCTCCCAGGTTGAGGGTCTAGATTTCGAGGAGACCTTTGCCCCTGTAGCTCGACTTGAGGCCATTAGAATCCTGCTTGCCTTTGCAGCTTCTAAGGGTTTCAAGCTTTACCAGATGGACGTCAAGAGTGCCTTCTCAATGGCTTATTGAGGAAGAGTCTACGTCGACAGCCTCCTGGTTTCGAAACCCCAAATACCCAAACCATGTCTTCAAGCTTTCCAAAGCGTTGTATGGACTTAAGCAGGCCCCCAGAGCTTGGTATGAGAGGCTTAAGTCCTACTTGTTGAGTCATGGGTTTGAATGGGTAAAGTGACAAGACCTTGTTCATCCGCCGTCATGGCAATGACCTTCTGCTCGTCCAGATCTATGTCGATGACATCATCTTTGGCGGCTCTTCCCATACTCTGGTTTCACAGTTCTCGGATGTCATGAGCACCGAGTTTGAGATGAGTATGATGGGTGAGTTGACCTTCTTCCTTGGCTTCCAAATCAAGCAGACTCGGGAGGGTACATTTCTTCATCAGGAAAGTACACTCGTGACCTCCTGAGACGCTTCGACATGAGTGATGGTAAGCCTGTGTCAACTCCCATGGCTTCTACAGCCTATCTTGACCCAGATGAGGATGGCGAGCCAGTTGATCAGAAAGAGTTCAGAAGTATGATCGGCTCCCTTCTTTACCTCACTGCCTCGAGACCAGACATACACTTCTCGTGTGTCTGTGTGCTCGTTTTCAGGCTTCTCCTCGCGTATCTCACCGCCAGGCGGTGAAGCGCATCTTTCGGTACCTTCGAGCTACCATTGACTATGGTATCTGGTACTCTTCCTCATCCTGTCTTTCCTTGAGAGCCTTTCGGATGCAGACTTTGCTGGCTGTAGGATAGATAGGAAGAGCACTTCTGGCACCTGCCAATTCATTGGCACTTCTCTCGTTTCCTGGTCTTCGAGGAAGCAGTCCGGTGTTGCACAGTCCACGCAGAGGCCGAGTACGTTGCTGCAGCCAGTTGCTGCAGCCAGGTACTTTGGATGGTTCGACCCTGCGGGACTTTGGGTTAGTTAGACAGTGTTCCACTCTTTTGTGATAACACTTCTGCGATTAACATTGCTAAGAACCCAGTGCAGCACTCTCGGACCAAGCACATTGATATCCTTCACTTCCTTAGAGACCATGTAGAGAAGGGTGATATAGTGCTCCAGTTTGTGGAGAGTGACCACCAGTTGGCTGATATCTTCACCAAGCCTTTGGATAGTTCGAGGTTTTCAGCTCTGCGGGGAGAGCTTGGGGTGGTTTGTCCTTATGGACTGTAGTGAGGGGGAGCTTTGGGCTTTACTGCTTTACTATATTATTGCTTCTGTCTCATTTCTGTTGCATTGCATTGCGGTGCATTGGGTTTAGTCCTTCTAGCATAGGTTAGAGTGTTTCTTGTGTAGTTGCTTAGACTTTACTCTTATCTTGTGCTTCCAGGATTAGCTTTCTTATCTCACTAGGTGAGCTCACTCACTTCTTGTAGGTTCTAGCGAGGGTTGGGCCACCCTCGGGTAGACAGGGTACGTGTTTGCTCTCTAGTGTGTGTACGTCAGCTGTTAGTCCTGGAGTCATGGGGTAGATGAGAGTCAGTCTGAGCCATAGTTGTCTCTATATCTTATCTATGCTTTAAGGACTGCCTGTTTGGTTTTCTTTGCCAGCTTCTCGATTTATTGCTTTGGTTCAGGGGAGTTCATTTGGGAGCTTCTGGAGCTTAATTTGACTTAACTCAACTTGAACTAAAAGTTGCATCTATGTTGAGGGGGAGCTGGATTTCTTGCATTTTCAGCATTTAGCATTATAATCAATCTGCATTGAGCCTTGATTATTATCCTGTTATGACATGCTTCAATGCTTTACACCTTGCCATGACTTGTGCTTAGCTTGCTAGATTTATCATGACTTCATATGTGTAGACTAGCTTTTGCCATGATAAGTTAATTAAAATTGCTCAACTTAAATTAAAACTTGTCATGCTAGCATTTGAGTTTAGTCTTCTTGAGCTATCCTTTATGATTCATGCCATGTCAAATAGGCTGAGTTGAGTCTTGAATCTATTGATCTTAGATTGAGCTATTTTAGCATCTTGATACATCAAGTTACAATCTGTTAAAAAGCAAAAGATCTTTTATGTGCGAAAAAACTGATTTCACCAATTCTTTCTCATGAGACGGCTTGCCATTGCACTAGGCATGAACTCAGGGGGAGTTTTGGATGACCTGGACTATCTTCTTAAGCTTCTCGCTTGGAGTAGTCGCATAAGGCTTGAGATCTAGCACATGATAAAATTTTGGTTGGAAACAGCTATAAGCTTTAAAAGAAAATATGTCAAATGTGCAAGATTTGCTTAATCACCTAAAGATGAAAAGTGCTTAACCAAATGATAACTCTTGAGCTTGTAGCACTCTAATTGACTCAACACTAGCTTCTTGTTTCCGCTTAGCTTATTGACATGGCCTGCATCATCCTTAGATATCTCTAGTTAGACTTTGCTCATTGATGACTTGACTTGCTCACTAAATGCATTACATTTCAGATTGTCATCTATGTGCTCTAGCTGGTTTATATATGTTGTCATGATCTAGATAGCGTTTTTTGAGTTATGGCTTGGTGTATTACATTATGGTCATATGGATAATTCTCATGGCTCTAAATGCTTAAATAAACAAACTTCAGCCATATTCATCCATTGACATGTCATATTCTCTCTATTGCATCTTGATGTGTTTATTGCCAAAAGGGGGAGAATAGAGAAGAAAAAGTCTGTTGGGAACAGTTTAGAGCTTTGGAGATCAATTTGCTCTTTCAGTTGTTGCTCTAGTGTTCCTTCTGTCGACATGGTCATTAGCTTCATTCTCTTCTTTGGACCATGTTGGATTCTTCAAATCAAACTCAACTTCATGCTTTTTCTGAGTTTGTCAATATACTCATCAAGGGGGAGATTGAGAGACCATGTGTGACTCCATGTGAATGATGAGTAATTGACAAGGTTTAGGATAGTCGAGTTTGGTTTGAGTGGTTCGGAGTCGAGCCGTTGCGTGGCGCAATCGGGCTCGGTCGGACTTTGGTCAAACTTGGTCATTTGGGCTTAGGATGTATATTCTAATGTTTCGACAGGTTTGGACTTCGTCTATGGTAAGTGTGATGGTATTTACGCTTTCATGTGTCGAGCGGTGCTATTTGACGTGTTTTCTTGTCTGTGGCTGCAGGACATCGGGTGGAGTCGTGGCGAGACACGTGGACCGGACTAGGCGCAGGTGGCGCTGAGGTCAGAACGGTCGGGATGTGTCGAAGACGACGGACTCGAGGTGGTTGCGAGGCGTGCGAGGCAAGGAGCGCGGAAGCTTCCCGGAAGGTGCAGGAGGGGCGAATCGGGAAATTCGCGAGGCTGCACAAGCGGGAGCGGGCGCCGTTGGATTTAGCAGGCGTAACGGGGCGGAGACCCGTTAGCCAAGGCTATAAATAGGATTGATGGGCTGCTTGCCCACTTGAGCACTCCAAGGGTTTGATTGAGTCTAAAGAGTCTTTAGAGGGTTATTTGGCTTTGGCTCTTTAGTTGTTGGGAGAGACAGAGTTTGTTAGCGTGCTCCCTCTGTCCTCTACGATGTCTTCTAGGTGGTAGAACAGAGAGTTGATCCCTCCTCCAAGCATTCATGGTTGAGGATTGAGAGGTTGGAGAGGGTTTGAGGGTCATGTAATCCTTCATCTTGTTCTAATGTACATGCGTATCGTGACTCCTTGTAACCCTTTTGTGATGGAATGAAAATCTGAAGTTCTTCTTTCATTCTTGCTCTCTGTTCTTTGTAACTCCTTTTGGTTGATTTCTGAAGTTTTTGATTCTTGAGTTCTTGATTGCTGGGAAGTGTCAAAATGGGTTGTTCTATGATGGGTGAGTGCTTCAAGATCCTTTGATAGAGATTCCCTAGAGCAAAACCTAAGTTTAATCTCAGTTTTCAGATTTGGCCTCCTCTGTTCATGAACTCCATTTCTAGGGTTTTGTCCAGTTCTTGATTCCCTTGAGGGATTGACTTGGTTTTTGGTCTGAGTAGTCCTTATGCTATTGCTAACATACCTGCAAAATCTCATGTGCAATGGACTTAAGACCAAGGAGTAATTTGAGTTTTGGTTCAGTTCTTGCAAGAGGTTCAGTTTTGTCAAATTCTGAATTTCTAGCTCTTTAGTTCAATTCCTTGCATTCCAATGAACCTAAGGGTGTTTAGATTATTTTCTTGAGCTTGTGTCTTGAGGAGATAAAAGGTTATAGCACCAATCCTTTGGCTTAAGTGTTTTTCTGGTTTTACTGTCTTTCTGAGCAGTTTTCGGGCAGCAGTGTGCTTGCTGTTTATTGCAGTGCCAACAGCATTTTGGAGCCTCACAACCCATTCGGCAGCAGCAGCAAAATATTCATCTCGGTCTGCTTTTGTCTCATCTATCAAGCATTTGGTTTTGCTAGTTTTGGTCTCCTGCATTGATTCGGCAGTCAACAGTAACCATATTTTTTTTTCTTCGGCTGGGAGCTCATGAGCCTTATTTGGATGGATCTCTTGTCTAGTAGTAGTACTAGTTGGGTTGATTTTATTTTTTGTGCTATCTTCAACAATTTTGCATGCAGATCAAACAGCGGTATTTTCAGTTGAAATTTTTTACTGGCTGGTCTCTGATTTATGCTGATTTTTTCAGTGTCGCATGTGTTCCAAATTTCAGCAAAATTAATTTTAATTTTCTGTGAGGTGCTTAGTTTTGCATCTTTTTGAAAAATCAGTATTTGATTTCTCGGGTGCGATTTTGAAGCGAGCGACATTCACCCCCTCTGTCGCCATTTCGATCCTACAATTGGTATCAGAGCCGGTTAGCTATAATCAATAGATCTTAACCGGTCTCAAGAGCCATGGCGACGGACAAGTACTCGACCAAGCCGCCCGTTTTCGATGGCATCGATTACCCTTTCTGGAAGAGCCGAATGGAAACATACATCCAGGCTCAGGGGTATGCCATCTGGCGCAAGGTCAAGGTCCAGTTTGTTGTTCCTGCCGATGAGAACATCAATGCCGGGAACATGGCTGATGTTGAGGCAAATGCAAAGCAAAGGAACATCATCATCTAGGGTTTGAGTCGTAGCGAGTTTGACCGCATATCTCACCTGTCGTCCGCCTACGACATCTGGGTGACCCTCGACGCATACCATGAGGGCACCACCCAGATCAAGACGGTTCGACAGGACCAGTTCAAGCGCGAATACAACAAATTCGAGATGCTTGCTGGTGAGTCCCTGGACGAGTGCTTTTCGCGATTTCACAAAATCTTGAGCAACCTCCGAGCGGTCGGTCTCACATACCCCGACTCGGACAACGCTCGTCAGATGCTCGCGGCACTCGATCTGCGTGTTTGGGAGATGAAAGTGACCACCATCAAAGACACGACAGACCTCTCGATAACAAATACAACTATATTTTCAAATATAAACATAAGTATTATAGTATCTAGTCGTCTAATTGTATGGAAACATCGGTTAGTTTATCAAATAAGATGAACCTGCATTGTAATCTGAAAGGTAGGCTAGCTATTACCAGAACGGTGGCGGATTCTGGGTGCCAACAACATATTCATCTAGCTAGAAGTATGCAAAAAAAAAAGTGCTCACTCATAGAAGAAAAAAAACTACTTTTTTCTACTGGTTGTAATATCTAGGCTTTCTGAATGTTTATATGCACACACACTATCTTACTTCCTAGCTTTTAATCCTTTCCTTTCCTATACTAAAATAACAGCACATCAAGTGATACTCCAAAAGCAAAGATATCTTGGACTCAAACAACGACTGGAAGTGGAGTTCCTGCCCCAGAGGTTGCAACATTCTCATCTAGAGGGCCTAGCCCCATCTATCCTTGGGTTCTTAAGGTAAGCGTGTGAGTTGATGTTTGAGGTGGAGGGCATATGCAAGGTTTGGGAAATCGGCAAGAACCAGGCAGAAACCGTCCGATTCTCAGGCCCATTCCAAGACCAGTTTAAGCCCTAAAACCCCCCTTTATACCCATTTTAGTTGTAATATGTATATTTATTGCTTTTTAGATATGCCCCCAAATATCACATATGGAAAGAAACATTAATAATCTAGACAAAATGAACCGGCCGGTTTTAACCACCCTTTAAGCGGTTTTAGGGCAGCATCCTCTTTTCGAAACCCTGGGCATATGTGAAGCAAAAAAAAACCCAGCTGAGCGCTTAGTGCTACTGTTTAACTTTGTCCGGCATTATCTGTTCAGTGGAAAGAGAAATAGGATGTACGGCGATAGCGCTCTCTGATGCCGATCTATTAATGAACGTGATTAATCTCACATTTGATTGCACTGCTCGAAAATACACTGTATATAAAAGCAGGGGCGCCGGTCCTGGGATTTTAGGGATACGGAGCGAAATTAGAAATAGGAGCCCTAGTATAAATATGTAAATATAAATCTATATACACATATATATGTATCTAATTTTACCAACAAACACTTAAAATACGTTATGTATTAAAGAAAAATTCATATCAAAAAGTTTATAGGTATTACCTTAAAAATTCCTTCTAACATTTCTAGATGCGAAGTCATTGATGATGGTATTGATATCAATCTCATCCAATAATTTCTTCTCAATACATAAAGTTGCCAAACCGTTTAACCTCTCTTGAGACATTGTTGACCTTAAATGATTCTTCAACAATTTCAACTTCTCTTATAGGCCCCTTCTCCACTAATATGTCTCTTGCTTTGTTACCAAGATTACCACAATTTATCGGATCATAAATACTTCTAGTAAATACTGGTTCATCAAAACTAGCAGATTGTTATCATCTGTGTTGATGTTGACATGGTCTTCCATAGGGCCCTCATCTTCTAGATTCACATTAGCATCTTCCTCCACAGCAACTATCGCCAATTCATCAGGATTTCTTGAACTGCTCATATTAATTTTAAAAAATTTGTCCATGGATCCCCTCTGTGATTCTATCAACTCATCTATTTGTTTCCTCTTTTTTTCTTTTTTCACTGCTAGATGCATATTTTCTAGATGACATGGTACTGAAAATTTAAAAAACAATAGTATAATTAGTAACTACAAAGTACTAGTTATTGATTAAAAACTTCCTAATATGCAAACTAGAAAAAGATAAGAAGCAATGATAAAGTGATATGTAGATGTCGCCTCGGATTAACTCTTGCAATTAACTTCGGATTGAGAGCGTATCGATCTCTAATAGGACTTTAGTTTGAGATCCGAAACTCGAGATCATACCTGATCCAAATTAATTAAGCACGTGTACGTGCATGCAACGGCCGGATCCCTCGCTGGCTCGCTTCGCTCGATGCGGGGATCAGCGGATGGATGCGCCGATCTTAGGCCGTCGGCCCGTCGCCTTGGTACGCCGTACCCGTACGCGCCTGCATGCATGCAAAGCGGATTAGCGGGGGACGTAGCGCGCTGCGCGCGGACGTAGCGCCGTACGCGCCTTGGCTCGGCCGCTCGGCTTGGTAATGGTCGCTCTCGCTTACCCGGGGGAGGTAGCGCAGGCGCACGGCGGAGAGTCGGAGAGACGGCCACCCTCGGCGCGGGCCGCGCGGTGTGCCGCGTGCGGCGTGCGTTGGCCTAGACGAGACGACGAAGATTGAAAGAAAACCACTAGACGAGATCGATCACGAGAACTCGGCCGGGGACAGAGTATAGACTGTAGATGGATAGTATATATACTATGTATGTATATGGGCCAGGGCCCCCCCGAATTTTGGGGGCCAGGGCGGCCGCCCCGCTCGCCCCCAGGGCTGGGCCTGTATAAAAGGGAATTGCTAAACAACACTCAGAGTGTATTTTTGACTCGGAGCATTCATATTTTTTTTCATATATGCAATATTTTTCGTCTATATTTACAACATTTTTTGCCCATATATACAACATTTTTTGCCCATATATACAACATTTTCTTATGTATGCAACATTTTTCGACTGTAAAATGTTGCATACATAGGAAAATTTTTGCATATATAGGAAAAATGTTACATACATGGATAAAAAATGTTGTAAATATGAATAAAAAGTATTGCATATATAGAAAAAATTTGAGTACTCCGAACTACAAAAAAACACTCAAATCCCTTAGACACTTCCTAAATAAAATTAACTAACAAAACCTAATGGAGCTTTGGCTGACTCAATCAGTGGATTTCTATTCCTTTGCACTTCTACTGCCATGAATTGGTTAAAATTAATTTCTCTAACGTTTTGTACTCTTAATTCTTAAATCAACAGCCCGATATTGCTTCACCTGGAGCGAACATTTTGGCAGCCGCACCACAAATTGCTGTTTACAAAACACTAGGTGCTTTCTACCATTTTATGTCTGGAACATCCATGTCATGCTCTCATATATCCGGGATTGTCGCCTTGCTCAAGTCCCTGCATCCTGACTGGTCACCTGCTGCCCTAAAATCAGCACTGATGACAACTGGCACTACCGGGTTCAGCAGATTTGCCGAGTGCCGGTGGCACTCGGCAAAGTATTTGCCGAGTGCCACCCACGGCATAGCTCACACGCCATAGTTTCTGACGGCAAAGAGCTTTTTGCCGAGAGCTTTTCATCGAGCACTCGGCAAAGCCTTTGCCGAGTGCCGAAACGACCCTCGGCAAAAAAAAGGACAGTGGACGGCGAGAACACGGTGACGGCGTCGTTTGCCGAGTGCCAGGACGGAATGGCACTCGGCAAAGCCTTGCAGTTTGCCGAGTGTCGTGGTAAAAACACTCGGCAAAGTTTTAAACTTTGCCGAGTGTTTTTACCACGACACTCGGCAAAATCACAACACTCGGCAATGTACGTTCCCAGAATGCCCAGAAGCGTTACTTTGCCGAGTGTTTTTACCATGACAATCGGCAAAACCACAACACTCGGCAAAGTATGTTCCCAGAATGCCCAGAAACGTTACTTTGCCGAGTGTCATTTCACAGGTAAGGCATCAAACCGGGCTGAATAACATGAATATCATTTTTCTACTCATTTTTTCCTATTATTTGAATCACTTGCAGTTCAAATTTGACTTGATTCAAAAAATTGCTTAAAATACAATTAATTAATTAAATATAGCAAACAAATACAAAAATATACCAAATTTTAACATGGAGTACCATATGTTGTATGTGGAGAGTAAAAAAAGTTTGAAGGGTAGGAAAGGAAAAGGTTTTATTTCTTTGCCGAGTGCCGCAAAAAAAACACTCGGCAAAGATCTCTTTGCCGAGTGTCAGCTCCAGACTCTCGGCACAGTTCTAACGGCGGCGGCTGACCTCTAACGGACGGCGGTTGGTGACGAGTGTTTTATTTTTGCCGAGTGTTTTCCTGTTAGCACTCGGCAAAGAGCTTACTTTGCCGAGTGTCTAATATACAGTACTCGGCAAACATCTTTTTGCCGAGTGCTTTATTTTCGCCGAGTGTCACATGGAGGCACTCGGCAAAGTAAGCTCTTTGCCGAGTGCCCGATAGATTGCACTCGGCAAACTTTCAGACACTCGGCATAAAGCAGCTTTCCGGTAGTGTGGTATATACGCACTACATCCGTATTGCACACATGACATTGTTATACCAACTAGCAAAATAGCTCGCGCAATTGCGTGGTTACTCGTATTATTTCCTTGCACACGGTGGGTATAGATAAATATTGTGAAACGGAGGGAGTAATCTCTAATTTGTATCTTATAATTAAACAACTGTTAAGATTAAAGACACCTTTTAGTACTAGAATATAGATTTTGCATAAATCTATTGCTAGTCTTTGGGACTTTGGTCTTTACATGCATAGTCGACCGAGACAATGTTTTAAACTTGTATTCTTCTTTTTCTTATTCAAACTTTCTAATATAGCTTCAACTCT
This sequence comes from Dendrocalamus latiflorus, assembly GCA_017311315.1. Lineage (NCBI taxonomy): Eukaryota > Viridiplantae > Streptophyta > Magnoliopsida > Poales > Poaceae > Dendrocalamus > Dendrocalamus latiflorus. The sequence continues at coordinate 39,030,923 of CM029656.1, read as the reverse complement.
ATCTCTTACTTTGTCTCTCAAAGGTTCAACATTCGTTTGTTACTTGCTAGTCAATGATTCTTTCTTATCGTATACAGTCCCTAATCACATTTCCCAACCATGTATTGCTCCGAATTCTCGTAGTTCATCAAATTAGTTCATGTATCATCGAATTAGTGCTAATTAAGCTCCATTTAGTCTATTGTAAACCCTATGCTAATTACACTGGAAGTCTTAAAAAGTTAGCTGCACCAATTTAATTTTTTTAAATGTACATATAAAGCGTGTTGTCGTTTCTTTTTAAGCCTTTCATCTATTGTGCTATGCTAATTCACGCTCTGCTCTGTATATGTATCTCATAAATCTTGTTTCACACCTGCATGGGTGTGACTAGATGTGATGGCCCAAGGCTTCTAACAATGAATACCAATATGTTATTGGAGTTTCAATATTCATATCCAAGATAAATTTTGATCAAATATACAGGAAATAAAAAATACTTTACCGTGTAGCTATATATATATATATATATATATATATATATATATATATATATATATAATATATTATATTATATATAATATATATATATATATATGTGTGTGTGTGTGTGTGTGTGTGTGTGTGTGTGTGTGTGTGTAGTATGCTTGCCCTGACTGCCAGAATTAGTTTCGAATTAAATAATGGTTAACTAATTACTGCAGGGTATGGTTGCGTAGGTCATGTGAGCACGTAAACTTTGTGTGCATAGAGTTTTCCTAAGAATTATCCCTTCTTTTGATGTTTAAATTATAAAGTAACATATATCTCTAATTAAGTATTAACATGACACCTAATAACCACTACAGTTGAACTTATATTTAGGACCTGAAGATTAAAAGCTAGATGTTTTTTTTTTTTGAGGATTTTTAAAGGGTAAAAACTGCTGTGCACTCACCTTTACGGTGCATTTATTGTGCACTCAGAGTAAAAAAGTCAAAAAAATTCTAAAAAAATTCTAAATATATTTCTAAACATGCTCTACCTACGTATAAAATTTTATGTTTAAATTTATTCTATATTTAGAGTAACAAAAACGAAAAATCTGACAAATGTTAAGAGTTCAAATTTGTCAGAATATTCTTTTTTATATTCTCAACATAGAATGAGTTGAACTTGAAAATTTATACATAGGTGGAGTAAACCATGAAGTACATTCAGAAATTTTTTTGGAATTTTTCATACCTTTTTCAGTTTGAGTGCACCATAAGAGTGAGTGCTATCAGTTTTTGCCTTTTTAAAGTATTTATCTTTTTTTCTTAGGGGTTGTAAAACGACTTATTATATAATAGATTAAGAACAAATTGGCAACTAACTAATGTCTTAAACACGTGTGCCTTGCAGCACTTACCATTGACAACAATGGACTCCCAATACAAGCAGATGGAAAGCCAGCAAAGATTGCAGATCCTTTTGATTTTGGAGCAGGGTTTGTCAACCCAAGCAAGGCAGATGACCCTGGTCTCATATACGACATCAATCCTTCAGATTACCTGAAGTTCTTCAACTGCATGGGAGGCCTGGGAGTAAACGGCAACTGCACAAGTCCTAAGGCATCTGTAGCAGACCTGAACCTCCCTTCGATCGCCATTCCTGGTCTGAAGACAACTGAGACTGCTTTGCGCACCGTCACCAATGTCGGCCAGCCTGGCGCAGTGTACAGAGCGTTCTTCCAGCCTCCTGCTGGTGTAGAGATGTCCGTGGAGCCATCGGTGCTGGTGTTCAGCAAGGAGAGGAGGGTGCAGAGTTTCAAGGTGACGTTCAAGGCGATGCGAAAGATTCAGGGCGACTACACTTTTGGTAGCCTAACATGGCACGATGGAGGCAGCCACTGGGTCCGGATTCCGATCGCAGTTCGCATCATAATTGAAGAGTTCTATTCGAGCATCAACTGAACCCTAGTTTTACGCGCTAGGAGAGCTAAACTGAAAGTTGTACGCTGTTATAATTTGTATGGAAGCATGTCTCTCCCTGTCTGCGTTCCACTCGTAAAAAAATAAA
>CM029656.1:38973804-39028804 GCA_017311315.1 Dendrocalamus latiflorus | reverse complement strand
CAATGTAGCTTACCACCATTTATGTCATTTTATTTATTCTTCATTTGATTAGAAGTGGACCGGTCCTATGTTTCAAACATTCATTTCAGCTTCTATCGGTTCTCTAATAAAGTATCTTTAAGGTTTTAATTTTTTGTAATTTCTATTGTTATTTTTATTATTTATTCTTACTTTAACAATGATATTCCATAGTATGTGGGGTGCTACAATTTGGAAGTCAGATAGTCATACCAATAGATTGCTAATAGAATCGGGAATGAGGGATGGGTTAATGGAATTCCTGTATTAAGTTAGTAGGATGAGTGTTTCAAGATTTGTATTACCACTTGTCATGATTTAAAAGGGGTTTAACTTGGTGAGACAATAGATCTGGTCTTATAGGATTTTTTTCCCTCGGGTGGACGTAGCAGCAAGGGGAGAGAGGGTAGTTTTTATTATCCTTGGAAACCGGCAGCGAGGGCCACCTTTGCGCTGTGCTGTGCATACAGAAGGCCAGCCCAGCCAAGCCTCGCTCACTGGAGAGTGGACAGTGGGTCAGTGGTCAACCTCTCTCTTATTTCTCTTATTTCTCTCTCCCCCACTATTCGTGAATTGTGACCAGTGATGAGTAGCCGTTTCAGCAGAGGAGATTTCTCAGGAGTTAGAGCAACTCCAGCAGGGCCCTACTTGAACCCTCAAATCTCATATTTGAGAGCTTGGGGCAAAAATAAAGGTCCAGCAGGGCCCCTACTAGAGCCCTCAAATTTGAGGAGCTCCTCAAATCCCCCCTTCAGCCCTCATTCCTGGGGCTCTGGACTAACCCCTCAAATTTCTGTTGGTTCCCCGCCGCCTCTTTCCCCATCACCTCCCTCCCCGCCTGCCTCTTTCCCCGCCCGCCTCCTCCGCTTCCCCGCCCGCCTCCCTTCCCGCGCGCCTCCCTCCCCGACGCCTCGCTCGTCGCCGACGCCGTCACCACCACCTCGCCCGTTCCGCTCACCCCCGCCTCGCCCGCCTCCCTCGCCGCCGCCTCCCTTCCCGCGCGCCTCCCTCCCCGCCGGCCTCCTCCGCTTCCCCGCCCGCCCGCCTCCCTCGCCGACGCCTAGCCCGTCACCGACGCCGTCACCGCCACCTCGCCCGTTCCGCTCACCCCCGCCTCGCCCGCCTCCCTCGCCGCCGCCTCCCTCCCCGCCCGCCTCCTTTCCCGCGCGCCTCCCTTACCGCCCGCCTCCTCCGCTTCCCCGCCCGCCCGCCTCCCTCGCCGACGCCTCCGCCCGTCGCCGTCGCCTCGCCCGTCGCCGACGCCTCCGCCCATCGCCGTCGCATGTGTCAGGGGTGGATTTGTCAGGGGTGGGTCCCATGTGTCAGTGGGTAGTGGAATGGATTTGAGGGCTTAGATTTGAGGGGTGCTGTTGGAGTAGAAGCAAAAAAATTGGACCCTCAAAAGTAGGGGGAGCCCTCAAATGAAAAGTAGGGGCTTAGATTTGAGGGCTACTGCTGGAGTTGCTCTTAGGGCCTGTTTGGGAGAGCTCCACCACTGAAAACGTGGATCTGGAGCAGCAGCTCCACCATGGAGCAGCTCCACCGTGGATCTGAGATCCCACCATGGAGTGTTTGGCTTATACAACAGCTCGAGATCCACGAAATTGAGGTTTTGGTGGGATAGAGTGTGTAACCAGTGGCATTGGTGGGTAATTACCACCCAACTCCACGGTGGAGCACCCCTTGAGGAGCTCCATGAAATCCATGGATCTGACCCTCAGGTTCAGGATTTTGGTGGATCTAGATTTCGCGGAACTGGAGCGTTTGGGTAAAATTTTGTGAAGTGGAGCTGTTTTTCGTGGATTTGAAGATGATAAAGCTCTCCCAAACATGCCCTTACTTCGAATAGCTAGCCTGCATCGGCGCGGCAGTGGCTGCATCTGATCAGAGGCCAGATTCTGCTTGCAGGTACGGCAGCCACTAGCTGCCGAGACGTCTTTTCTTTTACTAGGACGAGTTCGTCTTTTTGCGACGCTCTCCTTTGCTTGCGGTGCTGAGGGCGAGCGGGCGGGCGAGGATCCGATGCTCACTGCCCGGCTTCTTTTGTGTACGGAATGGCTTGTGCTGCCACGTCTATTGGTCATGGTAGCCGGGGGCATGCCGTGCGTGGCCGCATGTGCGTCGATATTTTGTGTTAGTGGCGGCTAGCGCATGAGTTACATCAAATCAAAATGGCATACAGATATAAATGTTGAGATTGCTGCGTCCTGTCAGTGCAAATCTTCACCACGAATAGCTCTTGAGGCATGTAGCAGCAGGGATGGAAAGGCACAGCACCGAAATGTAACCACTTTAGCACCGAAATGTGACCACTTTAGCACCGTCTTCCTGTTAATAATCGTCTAGAGATTGCACTTGATTTCCACGAACGAACCATATGCTAATAATAAACGTCTAGATATTACATTTTGGACAGTGATGCGTACAGCTTCGAGAGGAAAACAAATCGGAATCAATTGATGCGGCGTTACATTAGCTAGTCCTGCAGGTAGCACTGTGCTAGCGGCGTAGTCATGCCCATTTCGGCTTGAACTTCTAACTTCTGACTTATTTTTTATTATTCATAAATTTCGTATTTTTTAGCTTTTTTTAGCTTTTTTTGCTGGTTCTTTTTTCTCTTATTCGTTTGCATTGTCCTTGATGGGTTAACATGTTTTTTCTATTTTGAAATGTTTTTAAATTTAGTTACGCCAAATAAGCCACTATCAGCTACAGTGTAATTTCAATCGATAATAGTGCAATTTCAATCATAAGCAGTGGCGGAGCTAGAGCAAAATGGAGGGGGGGTGCACCACTTCAAAACGAATGGGCTGGACAGGGCGAGTGAGGGTGTTTTTTGAGCTAGGGGTACACCATATTGGGCCAAGGGGGATGCACAAAGGGTGAATATTTACTAGTAATAACTAAATTTTGTTTTTGAATCGGGTTCCTGGGAACCCCCTCCGGCCCATGTGCCTCCGCCCCTGATCATAAGCCAGCTTATTTCAGCCCAACCGAACGGCATCATAGTTAACTATTGCTGATACATGGAGTAGTTCAATTAAAAAAAGTAGTAACTGCGTAAGATCCCGGGTCATTCATCCTTTGCAAAATCAAGATAGACTAGAGATCAGAGACTCGCGATATGATGCAGCATCCCGGAAGACGTAGGTAGTACAAAGAGGAAATCCCTCCACTGGGTACCATTCAACAGTAGTGCACTAACACGGCGGACTTCGCAGCGCCAGTATCGCGTCATTTACCCATGCATTGGTTTTGATAAATATTATCCGAACGTTTTCTTTCAAACAATCATCTAAATTTCTATACGCAAAGATTCATACATCGCTATCTTCACCTTCTTCTCCGATGACCATTTCTTCCTTCTCTCCGACGACCTCTTCTTCCTCCTCGTCAACAAGCCCGAAGGGAGAATCCCGCCCCCCCCCCCCCGCGCCTAAGGTTCACCGTCCCCTGGGCATAGAGGAGGCCGGAAGGCGGTAGCCCGGCGGTGGGGCCGACGGGTGGGGCAGGAGGGTGGTAAGCGATGCCGGAGGACGGTGGTGGCAAAAGATAGTAGTTATTAGGTTGGACGGAACAACATGGTGAGGAGGGGTAGGGGCAACACAATGAGACAGCGGAGGCGCCGTCAACCACGGGTGGTGGAGAACGGGCGGGTGGGGGAGGCGCGCGGAGCTACTATGGCAGAAAGGAAGGGGCAACGCGGGGTGGGAGGTGATGTGGTCGGAATAGGAATGGGTTAGGGTTATATAGTAAGAGAGAAAAGGATGAGAACCATTAGATTTTAATTTAAGAGTTGTAAAATATAGGTAATTATTTTAAAAAATATCTAAATAATTACTAGACACACCCTTGAATTATCATGTGATTTTCCCACTGCGGCGTGGCTGTACCGCTGTACGCAGCTGGTACTAGCACGCTGCATGCGGATGCGGCCGGCCGGCAGGGCGTCCCGCTCGGCTCAACACTATGGCCGACCTATGCATGTGTGGCTACGTTACACGTTGCTATTCGTCTGCAGCTGCCTGTGCGGCCGGCCGTGCCCTCCCCTGGGTTCTTACAGGCACAGTGGCCGCATGCCCAGCCTGTGCCTGCGCGCGCGCGTGGCCGTAGGCTCACTGTGCCGTGTACGCACAGACTGATACAAGGGCATGCGAGCGCAGCAGCAGCAGCAGCAGCAGGCATGCAGTCGCCACCACATGGGAGAGCAGGGGGGAGGGGAGGCAGCGGATGGCGGGGCATATGGAGCTTTCGACCTACAGAAGAGGATTTTTGGGTCAGCGAGCCACGGCGTATCAATCGGAACTGAGATCCCGGGTATCGCGGTGGGGCCGCCCCTCTTGGTGCCTCTCTGCTCGCTCTCTCCGCATCCTCTACGCCCGTGCCCGTGCAGCTGCTGCCCCAGTCAGGCCCTAGGAGAACAAATGCCATTTGGTTGGTGCCCTGCTATCCTCCTGGTTGCCTGGAAGCAAAAAATGGCTCTTGCGCCCTTCTATGCCATGTTGTGAATTGAAGTTGTCATTGTTAATAAAGAAAGTTATTGTTAACAAATATATCTCTACTCCTTAAAAGGACGAGTTGATGGTCGTCGGACCGTTCTTCCTCAACTAACTGCAACCGTTCGTTCTTCCTCGACTCTTCCCAGCAGTCCGATCAAATGTGCATAGCTCCTCTCAAACTGTCGCTTTCCAAACCGCTCCCCCGTAACGAGCTATGCCCAGGATCGCCTACCTCGTCTCCAGATTTGCCGGCGACGACGCCACGCTGCACCGGATGCTTAGGGTGCTCTACCGCCCAACCAACCTATACGTGGCGCACCTCGACCTGGAGGCGCTGGCCACCGAATGCTTCGAGCTCGCCGCTGTCGTGCACGCTGACCCCATCTACTCACGGTTCCAGAATATCAAGGTGCTCACCTACGCCAACATAGCCACCTACTGGGGCCCAACCATGGTGGCCAACACGCTGCACGCGGCGGCCATCCTGCTGCGCGAGGGCAGTGACTGGGACTGGTTCATCAACCTCTCCGCCTCCGACTACCCACTCGTCACCTAGGACAGTAAGCACATATGCGATCTGCTCCACCCCAATTCTGCTCTCTTGCCGTGCTATCCTCCTCCGCATCATCATCACCAAGCCATAGTCTCGCATACTCTCTTCTCATTCACCCCCTATATGCATCGTCGCCGCTCGGGCGCCATCTCGCCTGCTATCTCCCAGTGCCACCCCACCGAAACCTCCCCCTTCCCTCCGCCTCCAACTACCGCCGCCATGAGTGAGCTGCCTCGTTGTCGTTCCCTAATCGGATCTGGTCATCGCCATGCCTTTTCCCTCCCTTCCCCAAGTCTCCACCTTGGTGGCTAAGATGGGGCGGTTCTTGGTGTAGCTGCTACAGCGGCATCCTAGCCCAGGTCACGATGTAATCCTTGCTGGACAAGGCGCCGAAGTGGAGCGTCATGGCGGCCAATGACGCCTTCGCTATCAACGAGGGCAACCTCTTCGAGGCACTTGATGGCACCCCACAACCCTTCATCAATCTCTCCACCAACTTCTACACTAGGTCTGCTCCTTGGTTTCTCCTATCCCATCAGCTCTGGTCTAGGTTTTCTTCCTTCCTTCCTCAATTTCTTTTGCTGATTCTATGGCCGCGGTTGAATTAAATGAAATAGGGTTTATGAGGATAAGGAGGAGTGGTTCTGAAACAGTGGACGATGGTTGATAGTCATAGCTACCGTGGTCGATGGTCGATGATCGTAGCTACAGTGGTCGATGGTCATAGCTATAGTATCGATAGTCATAGTTATAGTGGTCGATAGTCATAGCTACAGTGGTCGACGGTCGTAGCTACAGTGGTCAATGGTCGTAGCTATAGTGGTCGATGGTCGTAACTACAGTGGATAGTCGGTGTTAGAAGACCTATGTGGTCGGAAATGCAGTCGAGGTGCTGTGGTCGACAAGTCTTAGCCGGTGATGTGGTCGACAAGGCGCCGTCAAAGCCATGGTCGAAGGAATAGTCGAAGCCGTGGTCAAAAGAGCGGTGTGCTGTCGCAGCCGTGTGCAGCCTGTCACTGTAGCAATTGGCGGTCACTGTAGCAAACGTATGCACGGTTGTCGTCGAAGGCCTAGTCGATGCTGTGGTTGAAGCCACAGTCAAAGGCATGGTCGATGCGTGGTCGAAGCCACGGTTGCAGTGTTCGAGTACTGTGTGGTCGGTATCGAGTACTCGGTGAATTCGAGTGCTACGTGGTCGTAGTCGAGTACTCGGTGTGTTCGAGTACTGCGTGGTCGTAGCCAAATGTACTCGCTGTGTTCTAGTACTACATGGTCGTAGTCGAGCACTCCGTGTGTTCAAGTACTGCGTGGTCATAGTCGAGTACTTGGTAAATTCGAGTATTGCGTAGTCTCAGTGAGTTCAAGTACTACGTGGTCGTAATCGAGTATTCGGTGTGTTCGAGTAATATATGGTTGTAGCCACAGTGGTCGTAGGCAAATATACTCGGTGTGTTTGAGTTCTGCGTGGTTGTTATCGAGTACTCAATCACAGTCGTAAGTCAAACTGTGCAGTGGTCGTTGGTCGATAATCGTAGCTACAGCGGTCGATGGTCGATAGTCGTAGCTACAATGTTCGATGGTCGCAACTATAGTGGTCGATGGTTGTAATTACAGTCGACAGTCAGTGCTGGAAGACCTGTGTGGTCTTACATGTAGTCAAGATGTTGTGGTCGACAAACCTTTGTCGGTGATGTGGTCGACAAGGCGCAGTCGAAGCCGTGGTCGAATGAGCAGTCAAAGCTGTGGTCGAAGGAGCGGTGTGCCGTAGCAGACGTGTGCGCTGGTTGTGGTCGAAGGTCTAGTCGATGCCGTAGTCGGAGCCACATTCGAAAGCATGGTCGATGCGTGGTCGAAGCCACGGTCGCAGCTACAGTAAGACTGTTTGTGTTTTAATTCTGCTGGTACATTTATCAAAAATATTGTCTACAAAGATGTCCTTACATTCTAGATGTCTTATGTATTTTATTTTTGGTCATATTGCATAAGAAACAATATTAGCTACTAAACATGAATATCTATTTCCAATTTAATTTATTTATGAGTTTTTACATGTGTGTTTTGTTTGATACATGTTTTTCAAAAGATAAAATTGATGTTCAATGGTTAGTTTAGTATCATCGTTTGATATATGAATCACCCTTATTGGTACTCCTTTGTAGCGTACGGACATCTTACTAGTAGTAACTAATAAATAAGTGTATATAAAATGTATAAAATATAGACATATCGGTAGAATCTACAAGGGTGACATATTTTTTGAACGGGTTACAAGGGTGACATAAGACTCCAGACTTTCAGAGGTTATCGTTATTGCTCGTGAAGGGGGTAAGATCGCCACTGACAATTCCAAGATGGTGCCCAAAAAGAACGAACCAGACACTTACTTCGTTAGAGAAAAGTGTTAAGATCGCTAAAAGGGCAAAAGAGCAAAAGTGACATTTGATTCTCAGCTTCTTCTATATGGTTGATTCTCAGCTTCTTCTATATGTGTAATCCGTAGCTATTAAGGAAGATCGATGGAGAAGGACAGCACCAGTCACAGGATTGCACGAAGACCGTCTGTAACATGCTAACAACTTGCTGCTACTAGAACAACATATGGACACTGTAACGCCCCCGATTCCCAGGGCGCCAGAGGACACGGTATTCCGCAACTATTCACGCATGAACAGTTATGGAGTGTCGCGCAAGAGTATACCATCGCATGCTTACAACAAAACTCCAGCATATACTTCACATATGGATTAACATCCAATTTTTGACAGCGGGGCGTGCAAGCCCAAAGCATTTTACATTACCAAAGCTCTAAGATCCGCTTGAGCGCGGCCAAGACCTAAAGCCACGGGTCCTCGTCGAAGAAGCGATCCTCAGGGGCGTCCTCGACGGGGAGACCTTCACCTTCGTCTTGATCCTCTAAAGAGTGGATTAAGCAAGCCGTGAGCCAAACAACCGGCTCAGCAAGTCTCAAAGGGACCCTATCTTACTATATGCACGGATCAACAAAGGAAGGGAGTATACTTGGTTTATTAACTTTGAGTGGATGCAGTTTTATTTGCAAACATTTTATAAAACGGACCCAAAACTACTCCTTAAGATCTCAGGGGTTTTTTCATGAAAATTCAATTAACCAGCTCATCAAGTTAAAGCATGTACAAAACTACTTAAGCTTCGCTGCTGGAATCACCCAAAGTGGCACAGCTCCATTAACCGGGAGCACGGCGTATTCGAATACCATTTATTTTGACTCTGCAGAGTTTGCTCAGCTTTACCCACACGATTTCTTAACTTCCGCGTCCGGGTTAAGAAAGCCAGGTCGTTTCACTGCTCAACTCTTTATATAGGCTCTACCCGGTAGAATTCACTCGGGTCTGGCACAATAAAACTCTCGTCCGCTTCGAGTGAACTCTACCGTTGTTAGGCACCCGCAGCACGGCCTACCCAACCTCGCTTGTCTCAACACCAAGCTTTCTCAACACCTGTAGAGTTTCAATCGAGTTGAGCAGCTACTAAACTAGTGTTGACAAGTCAACTCCTGTGGTTGAGCGATCACCATGTCATTTGCTCAGCATAAGGGTCTAGTCTTTATATTTTTCCGGGGTCCGCAACCTCGCCAGGCCCGTGACCTCCAAACTAGGGTAAGCGGTGGGCGAAAGCCGTCTCGCGGCGCCCCACAACACCCTTACCCTAACTTCAATCCTAGAGTAAGAGATGGGCGAAGACTAACTCGCGAGCTCTTCCCCAACCCTTACTCTACCTTGTGCACGCCGGCACTCTCCGCTCTAGGGCACAGTGTCCCATACCACCCTACCCTAGAGTCGGGTTTGCAAATCCTATTGGCCCGCAGCCACAACCTTATTAGTATAAGACTTGCATGATAATAATAACCTACAGTTATCTAGATTAACAGATAATTATTTCTAGGGTTACAAAGGCATGGCTACAAGTTTAACATGGCATTTGTCGGTGGTAGGTTTAACTACATATCATGTCATTCTAAACATTTTATTTTATTTTTGAACTAACATTTCGGAACTAGCTTAATGCAATTAGCATAATAACATAATTAAATAACATGGGTTGCAACATGATCAAAGGATTTGGGACTTGCCGTCAATTGGGATGATCTCAGCTAGCTCGAACGTAGAAGCACCTGGATCCTGAGACTGCACTTGAACTTCCGGGATCTTCGAAACTAACGCAAACACATAAAATAATTAAATCCAGCTTGAGCCTAATCAAGCGAGGGAAAATAAACTATTCAAAAAGGAGTAAAATGCATAAATCCTCAAATGGGGAATTTTAGGAATTTATCTGGGATGAAATTGGGGAAATGGAGGTCAAAAATGGGTTCAGGACATTATTTGGAGCAAAGTGGTGAAATTTGGAAATTTTTGGGATTTTCTGCGAGTTTCTAGAATTTATTTGGATTTTTCTAGCTTTTGGAAAAGATTAAATCGTCTGGAAAAATTGTTTGAACAGTAACGGGCCGGCCTGAGCTACAGCGCAGCCCGGCCGGGAAATCAGCCCGCGTGACCGACGGCACGCGCGGTCCACGTGGCCCACAGCGCGTGCACGCTCGGCGCGGTGAAGCAGGCCGGTGAAAGCGGCCCACGCGCGCGTTCGGCCGGAGGCCCGTGCGCACGCGTTCGCCTCGACGGATGGGCGACACGCGGAGGGGATGAGCGGGTGGGATGGCGAGCGAATGGGTGGACGCGATGCGGTGGCGGGGCGATCGGGCGGCAGCGATGCAAAGGGAGCGAGCGAAGCGGTACGGGGAGGTGGACGGCTGAGGTTATAAGGCGACGGGAGGATCCGACGGCGGAGGAGGGGCCACGCCTTCGTCTTCCTTCTCTCGCCCGCACGTCCTTCCCAGCAAGGCAGGGGCGCAAGGCCCTCGCTCTCCGGCCACCGCGGAGGACTCCGGCGGGGAAGGAGAGTGTCAGGGGATAGATTTGGGCGTGGGGGTTTCATTTTGGGCCTTAGGGGCAGGGGAAAAACACTGGTGGTGATCGGCGGTGGAGGAAGGGGGTTCGGGTTCACGGCGGCGCAAGGGTACACCAGAGGTGCTCGAGCCAAAATGGGGGTGGTTTGGCGATCTGGGGTGCAAGAGGCTCACAGTGGCGGTGACGGCTTCGGTTAGGAGGTGCTCAAGAGGGCTAGCCACGGAGAGGCCCTTCGGCCGGCGGGGAGCAACGGTGATGGGGCTCCTCCGAGCTTCTCCTGGCCAGACAAGGATACCATCGGGGTTAGGGAGTAGCAAAGGGGCTCCAAGCGAAAAGAATCGAGAAATGGGGCAATGTGGGGGAAGATCGGCTCACCGAGGTCACCGACGCAGGGAGGAGCGGCGACGGTGGTAGGGGCGACGAGGGTTCAATCGACGGCTCCGGGAGGTCCTCTGTAGTGGCAGGAGTGAAGGGGAGTGGTGGGAGAGCTGAGGAAACAAGAGGAGGTAAGGGGGCAGGGGGAGTGGCTTTTATGCCCCGGGCGGAGGGAGTGGAAGCCGTGGGGGAGAAGGCACGGGCGCGGCGCCGGGGTCAACAGGAGCAGGTGGAGCGGTGACGGGCGTCGCTTCGGAGTGGAGGGGAGTGGTGACGGCTCTGCACAGGCGTAATGGTGAGGCGACGGGAGAGGGGAGCAGGTGAACTTCGGCACGGGCGAGCTCGAGCTCCCGCGCGGCGGAGGGGACTGGCGGAGGCTGATAGGTGGGGTCGGGGGCAGACGCGGGGCGACACGTGGCGCGGAGGAGCTGCCCGCTTCAGACCGGGGTTTGTCGGGGTGCGCGGGCGCGGAGGAAACCGCGGGCGCGGAGGCGAGCAGAGGCGGTGCTGGGCGGCACAGCTCGGGCGCGGGCGCAGCGTGTGCACGAGGGGAAAGCGGGGAGAAGGAAAGGCGCCAGCGGAGGGGGGGAGCGGGGTGGCGCCAGGGGAGGAGGGAAGCGGGGAGAGGAGCGGCGTTAACGGGAGAGGAAAGGGAGGGAGGCGCCGGAGAGCGGGAGAAGGCGGAAAGGGGTGGCGGTGCCAACGAAGGAGGGGAGCGGAGGGAGGCGCCAAGTAGGGGTGGCAGTCGGGCGCGACGGGCACGGGTATTGCATACCCATACCCGCGCCCGCGAGCAATTTTCATACCCGTACCCGTGCCCGCCACCCGTGACGGGCAAAAACCCGTGCCCATGCCCGCCGCCCGCGGGCGCCGTATACCCGCGGGCATGCCCGTTTGCCCGCCAACAAATATAGACAATATTGCACATGTCCACACAGCAAGTTACAACTTATAAGTCCATAATAACACAATGACCAGGCAATAGCAAATATGAATAATAATCAGGCAATAGCAAGTTACAAGCAGGGGCGGACCCAAAGCATGATTAGTGGGGGCTTTGGCCCCCAGTCAATTTTGTTAATTACGTATACCCCTTGGATGTAATCCACATAGGCCCCCAGTCCGCAACTCAGCAGGCCCCCAGTGGCTCAGTACGGCAGCCGGCAGTTTGCTAGATAATGTGCTACATGTCCCCACTCAATTTTAGTGCTAGGTCCGCCCCTGGTTACAAGTCCATAATAACACAAGTCCATATTGTTTAAAAAGGAAAATAATCAGGCAATAGCAAATATGAATAACAAAGTAACACCATAATAACACAATGACCACACAGCAAGTTACAAGTCCACAAGACAAGCAATGTTCAATCCCAGCAACAAGTTGCAAGTCTACAAGACCACACAGCCAGACAGGGCATCATAATTTAATAAAAGCACAATATAAATTGTCAACAAGCAATGCTCAATCCCAGCAACAAGTCTACAAGTCCACATTTCAATGTAGCAAGGATGAAATCAATCTGAATCAACAATTGTGATGCAAGATGAGCTATCCTTGAAGTCCTCCACAACATCTTCAAGGCATGTCCAGAAGCCATCAGGCCCATCTTCACCTAGATCAAATGAAAAGAATAGACATCAAATAATATTTGCATTAGTAGCTGGCCATCAAATGAAAAGAATAGACAACACAATTGCACAATTCCATACCTTCAAGCTGATAACGAAGCCAATCTTGACTGCACATTAATGCCTCCAACATTTTTGGAGTGAGACGGCTACGATGCTCACTTAGAACCCTTCCACTAGTGCTAAAGGATAACTTGGAAGCAACAGTAGTTATTGGGATAGCTAAGATATCACGAGCCACCATCCTTAGTGTGGGATAGCGACTTCCCGCAACCTTCCACCAACCAAGGATATCAAAATCCACACCCGTCTCACATGGAAGTGTTTCTTCTTCCAAATAGCGATCCAACTCATTTTTTGTCCTCCGGAGAGCAGTGATCTTTTTGTTGGCAGTTAGTTCTTGAATATTTCCAAGACCTCTAAAGCACTAATTGAGCTAGTATTACTGCTACTAGCAGTTGATGTACCAACACCCTCTTGTTCAACTTGTGCTTGGTACTCATTCATCAAGGATGACAAGAATTCATAGGCCTCATTAACATATTTTTCAGAATTTTCTTCACCAAAAAGAGCAATGTAGCAAGCATGTAACATTGTCATTTTAAGACGTGGATCAAGAATAACAGCAACAGCCAAAACACCTTGTATATCTGACCAATACTTATCATACTTTTTTATCATGGCATCAGACATTTCCTTAATCACCCTATCTTCAGACAACTGCCAATTTTTTATTTTTAACTTGATCTCACATATTTTAGGGAAGCACACATTAGCAGTAACATACTTAGTTCCAGAGAACAACTCCGTGAGAGAATGAAAAATTTCCAATCTATCACAGACAACTGAGGCAAAGTTCCAATCATCAGCAGTAGGAGCAATAAAGTCTTTATCTAATTGACACAAGCGATCAAAAACTTTCCTATATGGTATAGCAACAGTAAGCATGATATAGGTTGAGTTCCATCTAGTTTTGCAATCAAGGCACAACTTCTTAGTCAATTCAACCTTTTGGTGCTGGACTGCTTTCACAAATTTTTCATACCTTTTTGGAGTGGCAAGCCAATAAGCAACGCTGTCCCGTATGCTTACAATACATGGCCCAATCACATCCAACCCATCTTTGACAATCAAATTAAGGATGTGTGCACAACAACGCATGTGTAGCATCTTTCCTTCCAACAAAAGATTACTTGCCCCAATCATGTCCTCCATTTTTCTTACAAGATTATCATTTGTAGAACAATTATCAAGAGTCATAGAGGATACCCGACAGTCAATGTCCCAACTTTGGAGGCATGCATACAGAGCATTTGCAATAACAATAGCCGTATGAGGGCAAGGAACATACACAAACCTACAAAAATATTGCATCGTTTCAGTGTGAAAGTGAAGGAAAAGTAGATGTTAACTACTGAAACATAAAGCACAAGACTAAAAATCACCTCAAGATGCAACTTCTAAGCTTCCAATTATCATCAATGAAATGCCCGGTGATAGCCATATAGCCTCTCTTTTGGTTATCAGCTGTCCAAAGATCAGTTGTAATAGCAACACGGCAATTCATTTTTTGTAAGAAAAAACTAGCCTTCCTTTTCTCCACCTCATAACAATCCATGATATCCTTTCTAACAGTGTTCCGAGTGACCATTTTGAACAAGGGTTGCAATGAACTCACAAATTTCCTAAAGCCATGATGTTCAACAATGGACAGAGGGTATTCATGCAGAATAATCATGGTATAAAGTGCTTTCCTAGCTACTTCTTGATCAAAGACATAGGTCCCCAAAGCTACTTTCCCTCCTTCACTACTGCCAAATCTCAAATTACTTTGTACTTTCTCTCCATCCCTCTTTCTGTAAATGCAGACTTTTAAATGAGAATGTAGATGTTTTGTGCCATTTTTAGTATCACCTGAAAGTTGCTTGAAGCACCACATGCACTTTGCCTTATCAACTCCATTCACTTGCACTCTTGTAAACTCGCTCCAAACGGCAGATGTCAGCTTCCTCTTTGTTCGACGATTTTCTGTCACTTCATCTTCTTGTTCTTCAGTTTGCGCAGGAACTTCCTCCACAGATGCGGCCACAGCAGGGGCTGAAGCTTGTGAAGCTTTTGAAGCTTGCTCCGGCTGACTGCTACTCCCTGGGGTCGACATAGTCACTGCAACTGCAAGAAAAATAAGTGAGGCTCACTGCAAGAGAGGAGGGAGTCGGCTCACCACAGAGAAGCTCACCTCGGATCTGGAGCGGCGGTGGCGGCGCAAGGGAGGAGGCGGGAGGCGGACCGACGGCGCAAGAGAGGAGGAGGGAGTCGGCAACCGGCGGCGCAAGGGAGGAGGAGGGAGCCGGCGACCGAGGAGGAGCTGCGGATCTGGAGCGGCGGCGGCGCAAGGGAGAAGGGAGGTGGCGCAAGGGAGAAGAGGAGGAGGAGCTGCGGATCTGGAGCGGCGGCGGTGGCGGCGCAAGGGAGAAGGGAGGCGGCGCAAGGGAGAAGAGGAGGAGGAGCTGCGGATCTGGAGCGGCGGCGGTGGCGCAAGGGAGGAGGCGGCGACCGGCGGCGCAAGGGAGGAGGAGGGGGCGGCGGCGCAAGGGAGGAGGAGGAGCTGCGGATCTGGAGCGGCGGCGGCGGCGGCGTAAGGGAGGAGGCGGCGACCGGCGGCGCAAGGGAGGAGGAGGGGGCGGCGGCGCAAGGGAGGAGGAGGAGCTGCGGATCTGGAGCGGCGGCGGCGGCGCAAGGGAGGAGGAGGGGGCGGCGGCACAAGGGAGGAGGCGGCGGCGGCGCAAGGGAGGACTGGAGGAGGGAGCCGGCGGCGCAGAGAGCCAGAGGGGGGAGGGCGGCCTGGGCGGGACTGGGATTCTGGGAATAGGCCGAAGGCAACAAGCCAACAAATTGTGCGGCGGCAGGGAATGGGAAACCCTAAAGATTTACCAAAGACCCCCAGAGAGGTAGGGGCCCACTTGTCAGTCATATTTGGCGGGTAAACGGGCGAAGCGGGCATGGGTAGTGACTACCCATGCCCGTGCCCGTTTACCCATCGGTAAAGGATTTGACCCATTAGTATACCCGCGGGCAAAAAAATTGGAACATACCCTACCCTAATACCCTACCCTAATAGGGGTTTTACCCACGGGTAAACGGGTAATCGGGCCCAACTGCCACCCCTAGCGCCAAGGGACGGGGAAAGCGGGAAAAGGGGAGGGCGCCAGCGAAGGAGGGAGGCGCCCGGCCAAAAAGGGAAGACGGGATTTCGGGCGACTTTCCAAAAAGGGAAAGTTTCCAGATTTCACTCAAAAATCCAGCAAAAAGCACAAAAATTTTTGGGGTTGAAATTTTGGGGGTTTTCAACTAACTCGTATTACGCGTGAACTGAGACGTTGTTCTTGTATTAGCAATCAACTCTGACGTGTATGTGCAACCGTCTTGTGTGTATATAAGAGCAACTCCAGCAGGGCTCCTACTTGAGCCCTCATCCTACTTTTAAGGGCCGAGGGGCAAAAAACTCATTCCAGCAGGGCCCCTACTTGAGCCCTCAAAAGTAGGGGGCCCTCAAATCTCCCCCTCGAGCCCTCATTCCTGGGGGGTCTGGAGGGAGCCCCTACTTTTGAGGGCTCAAGTAGGGGCCCTGCTGGAGTGAGTTTTTTGCCCCTCGGCCCTCAAAAGTAGGATGAGGATGATGGTGGGTCCTATGTGTCATCCCCTCTAAGAATGAATTTGAGGGTCCTGTTTTGAGGGCTCCTGCTGGAGTGTAGCCCAAAAAATAGAGCCCTCAAAAGTAGGGAGAGCCCTAAAATAAAAAGTAAGGGTCCTATTTTAAGGGCTACTGCTGGAGTTGCTCTAAAAAGTTCACAACTACTATGCCCTCAACGCGATCTGAATTTAATGCATATATAGCTGCACAAGCAACCGATCCTTGATTTCCAGTCCATGTACGCGAAATGCGTTCAGCAAGCCGTAAATCTTGGGAAAAAAAAGGAAGCCATTAGTGACGACCGTGATGCAGCACGTCACTCTCTGAGAGTAAGGGAAAAAAAGGAACCAAACGTGAGCTGAACAAAGCATGGGAATGGGAAAAGGGCTAGCTGTTTCAGATTCAGAAGGACACACATTGCACCACACAGGCTTGGCAGGACGCACCACGCGATGGAGGAATCTTTCCTCAACTGCATGCCCAATTAGGAGATATGAGTAGCAACCGGTCGCCAGCCTTTTCCAAAGGCCAAAAGCCGTTAAGCATGAACATGGAAATAGCACGTTGCTTGGTCCTCATGACACACGCATATTTTTAACCTTCTTCTTTTTATTAAAGCAGAGACTTGTTTTCTAAAAGAACTATTCGTCTCTTAGAACACCCCCAACAGTCTTTTTCTTGTTACTTACAATACTATATCTTTTTTGAGGTGGAGAGAGAGGGGGGAAGAGAGAGAGAAGACACTTGTTACTTATGGTATGTACAATAGTTCATCTTTTGGCTGTGGCTTGTGGACTGTTCGTGCGAGAGATTATAGAGTAACAGAAACTTACATGCGACTTTTGCTGATATAAATGAAATCGGTACAGTATGTAGTACAATTAACTAGTAGACTACATCTTAAAAAGACACTCCGTTTAAAAGCTAGTTATTATAGAAAAGCTAAAAGCAGAAACCAAAAACTGAAAAAAAACATAGCCATTGTCTCTAAGACCTCCACCTCAACTACAGTACCAGAGACAACCTCTCAATACACTGTCTCTAGAACAATCTGCAACATCAATTATTTTTACATTTTTTAAGTGAAGCCAGTATGTTAGTTTTTATGCACTCCTCCATCCCGCTCTCATGCCATCTCTCCACCAATCGCACTCCCTCTCCCTCCTCGGACACCGTCCTCTGCCCCACCACCACCCTCTCCGGTGCTCTCTCCGCCACCAGCGCCGTACGTCTGTCGCCCTCTCCCCCCATGATGCCCCCACCATCCTCTTCCTCCTTGCTACTCTCTACTTCACTTCTACCGCCCGCTACACTCTTTGCCACCAACGCCCGCCACTGTCCTCTCCCCCACCGTTGCCTCCCTCGTCAACTCCCTCCCACCGCTCTCTGTTTCACTTATGTCGCTCGTTACTCTCTTTGCCATCAACGGTCGCCACCATCCTCTCCTCCACTGGCGCCTCCCTTGTCCTCTCCCTTCCCGTCGCTCTCCCCCATCGACAACGGCTACCGCTCCTCTCTCACCGCCATGACCTTCTCTAAGCTCGCCGTTGTCGACCCCGACCAAATCCGGCCCACTCGCATGTGGATCCGCCCGGGCCTGACTAGATCCAATCATTGGTAAATCAGATCTAGCGGATTGAGAGACTCTCCAGTCGTCAGCATCGTCACATCCTCCGGTCGTCGTGGTTGAGCCGGTGGCCACCGGATTCGCCACTAGCCATGGTTGTCCCCTGGTTCGGGCCACACCCCCACGTAGGTCCCACAAACCGCATGGGCGATGGACATCTCCTCTCCAACAACGCTTACAGCCGTTGCTTCGTGCGTTAGGTCGCATGTTGCGATCGTTGCCTTATAAAACAATGGCTTCCCTTCTCTCTACTCATTCTCTCTCCTTCAGATAGGATTAAGCTGATGTGGCGTAGTTTAGAGACAACTGATGTGTACCTATTGAAGATGCCTTTAGATGAGCAACAAGCTAGGCACTCGGACCAAGAAAATAGAAAAAAGATGTGGGGAAGTGGGAAAGAGGAAAAGAAAAAGAGAGAGGAGGACAGGTGTGTCTCATGTAATAATTAATTCCTTATATGACCCTTTAGTAACAAGTTATTAGAGTATTTGTATCTAAACTCCATCTTTCTTCTCTAGTAACAAGTTATAATAACAAACTATTTGGAATGCACTTAGCATATTTAGATACTTTGGTTTCACAACCTCCGCCGTAGCATATTTGGATACTTTGGTTTCACAACCTCCGCCGTAAATACCGAATGCTTACTAGTTGGACCAAAGTAGATTGATCATGACATGTTTGTCCCTGATCTACTGCCCCTCGTTATTTTCTTCGAGCTAGTCAGCTGATGTCAGGAAGGCACCTTAATTTGTACTTGTAAGCTTATGATAAGGGGAGCCAATTAGCATGCAAGTGAGATTACGTAGCCGTGAGAGAATGTCAAAGTTGCAATCTATACATATCTGGGCGCACTGGTAGGTCGCGTCGCGCTCGCACGACGCCAGCTGGAAGGGACCTTGCGTTCATCTTCGTGACACTACGGGTGTGTCTGCGTCACGACGCATCGCATGAGAATACCAGGCGCAATGCCTTTCGTCAAAGACAGGCAAATGACAGCCTCGAAACAGGGCCGTGCCGCCCAATGGGAAGGCAGGCGTCAGGCTTGCGTGCGTGCGTGCGGGCCGTCCCGGGATCTGCGTCGGCACGGCGTGAGCCGCGCGCTGTTTTCTGCCGCCCGGGCGATGGATCGAAGTGGCAAAACGCAGCGACGACGGGAGACGACGCCCGCACTGCCGGCTTCCCTGGCCGGAGCCCAAGCCGCGCGCGCTTGCTGCCGCTAGGACCGTTACGCCGAAGTCGCCTCGCTGGAGCCGCCGTTCATCGGCGCTGGCAGCAACGAGAACCGCCGTCACCAGTCGATCCTGATGGGGGGAGGCAGACACAAGAAAGAGAGTGAGGAGCTAGAGAATGGCATGTGGGTTCTATCATATTTTATTTATTTATTTGATGATTTTACTGACTAGCTGACATGTTATGCAAAATCAGCTCACATATCAAAAAATCACTGACATGCCCATGTCACATTAGCTAAAACTACCTTCAATCCGTACAAGAGGGTACAATAATCAGTATTGATAGTTGAGGATTATAAATCATCTAATTTTGTACTTCCAAGTTAAAAATTAAACAATCTAAGAGTTCAGAGGTCAAATAGGTTTACCCTTTATTTATGTATTTATTTTATTGAAAATCGCGAATTGCACCAGAGGATACTAGGGTTCGTTAGGTTATATTCATAACTTTCAGATACCTCCTGTTTTGTTAGAAGTGAAGTCGACGTGGTGTATAACCATAGCCACATTAGGCTGAAATCAGTGATGGTGAATCCGTGAATGCTTAATTGCTCCTCATAAACAATAAAAGAATGCTCAATTTATGTGAGCATTTTTCTAAAGTAAGAGAGTATCGAGTTGTATGTACCAATTAATTTATCTAAAAGCTTAAACTGATAAAGAAAAGACGAGCAATATACTTTAGCAGAGAGTAACCCCGCTCGTTTTAGCTTCAGCTTCTAGCTTTTAATTCACTATTTCTTTATTTCATCTTTTTTTGGTTTCTTTTTGGGTTTTTTGTCTTTTCTTTTTTTCCCGTGTTCGTTCGTATTATCTGTGATGGGCTAACCTGTTTTTTCTATTTTTATTTTTTTAAATTTGATTACACTAAATAAACTACCGTTATCTACAGTAAAATATAAATTAACTGTAGTAAAAAAGTTATAAATTATCGTCAAACTGAGCGCCACCTAACTCCAAGAAGAAGAGAATTTTTACAGCGGGCACACTTTTTATATGGGCCGTTGATTCCGTGAGATATAATGCAAGTGGTGCCCCTCAAAAAGAGCTAATGCAGGAAACCCATAAGATCGGGCTCATAACATCTGTCCAGCTCTAATTAACGTTTTTGTCGTGAAGTCAGGTTTCTACCACTCTGCACTATCATCTAATCACATCTAATCAAGAAAGACCACTCTGCACTATCATCTAATCACATCTAATCAAGAAAGACCTCTTTCACATAAGCCTTCTCCAACTTCTCTTCTAGAAGACTATTTTTTCGCTCCTACTTGGCACATGCTTTCATACTAGAGCTGAGAGTTGGACCGAGTTTATCCGTGTCAACCTGAGGCTTGGCTGGACCGGCATAAGCACACCACGTGACAGGCCGTGCCAGCATGGCACAAATAGTGCCCCAGGCCGGGCCTGGAAAGCCGACCCGCTGGGCAGCACGGCACGACATGGAAAATCGTGCTGTGCTCGGGTTGGCCCGGCCGGCACACTAGCGCCGGTGGTCACCTCGGCCTTGGCCTCACGCTCCCGTCACGGTGATTCCCACAACCACAAGCTATCACAGAGTAGAGAGGGAGTATGGGAAGGACTGAAGTGTACTGGACATGGCCTTGATGTTGACGGCAGCGTCCTAGGCAAAGACTCTTGATGATAGCGGCTCAAAGAGAGAGCCATCAATGACGAACCTGTCGTCGGTGCCCCAGTCGCCGCCGCCTGGCCATCTGTCGCCAGTGGGCTGGTTCTTGGTGTAGTCGTGATCGTGGTCGCCGTCTGCTTGGAGCAGTTGGAGTGCATGTGCAGCCATGGTACTGAGTCCCGGTTCGCTGACCCGGACCGATCGGAGTACGTCAGGGGAGGAGGGAGGCGGCCGGGCAAGGAGGGAGGCGCCGAGGGAGGTCGAGGGAGGGGGGGGCATCGGGGGAAGAGGGAGGCGGCTGGGGGAGGGGGTGTTGGGGGAGATCAAGGGAGGAGGGAGGCGGTAGGAGTGGGCACCGAGAAGGAGGGGCGCTGAGGGAGATCGGGGGAGGAGGGAGGTGAAGATGGCAGGGGGAGAAATGAACCGAGCGATGGCGAAGGGATTTTAGGGAGGGTTAAGGTTTAGACATTTTGGCGATTTAGTCCTTTAGGTTTTCTAAAATCCACAATAGGTCTTTGTCCATTTTGATTACTTATGTTCTAGCCCTCAGAAACTCTGATTTTATCGTGGAAAGATCCTACACATCCGCTGTAACATGTACATCTGTACGGAGTAGTCCGTAGAATGCCAAATTTGAAGATTGAGTTAGGTTTTGGAGATGTGATTGTGTGGTGTATATATATGAGACGAGGATAAAGATAAGGATGGTTGGATCTTAATCCAATGGTTGAAAAAAGTGATTGAATTATGCTATGATTTAGGCTGAATTCATTTTGCACTTGTGATATGAGGTGCCTTTTGTTGTTCTTCATTTTTGCACTTGTGATATAATGTGTCTTTTTTGTTCTTTCTTAAGAAACATCACCATATAAAACTAATGAGTATTTTTCAATGTTGCTCCTCTGTAGGTCACCACCACTAAACCCTAGGTCACATCCTCGCAGCTTTCTTGCTTCTTCGCGTAAAATCAGTAGGGCTGGACTACTGGAGAAGAAGATAAATCAAATCAGCATATTCTAACATATATTTTCAATTTTTACAATATAGCTCACCCCCATTGTGATTTTATTTTATGTAAGCAAAGTACTACTACATGCACTTCGAATTCTAACATAGTTCCCTTCACCGACTGTCTTTTTAATTCTAGCATTTGATATAACCATCCCATATATGTTACAATTAACCTTTATGTAAATAGAGACAATATTCCTAGTGCGTGTATTCCAACTAGTTACTAAATGTTCAAGAAACTATTTAAAATTGATTTCTTAACTACAGTAAACTGCACTCATGACTCTGCTTGAACTTTTCTATTTGGCTAGTTGAGCAGCTCTATGCCGGATTGCCGGGCGATGGGCTAGATGTCCACATACGCCATAGTCCGATTTGCATCCAGATATGTATGCCATTAGACTAGATGACCAAGTTCGGAGGTGGAATGACATGAGACAATAATATGAAATTTTAACTAGATCTTTAATGAGGCGAGTATGAGAGAAAGGAAGATGGTGGCCATCGCCACCGTTGTCGCCGCCGCCTTTGTCACGTATAGTTATTTCAGGCTGGGCTTGGGCTGGCATGGCACGAACGCCAACACGACGGGCTTTGGACTGTGCTTGGGCCTAGTCGGAGGTGAGACGGACCGGCACGACAGAGTGACTAGGCCGAGCCGACACGGCATGAAGCGGCCCGAAGCATGGTGAGCCCAAGCCACATCCCAATGCCCACCTCTACTTCGTACTCCACCTGAGCAAGCACCGGTCGCTGCCACGTCCCCTCCACCAAAAGCGCACAGTAGCTGAAGCCGTGTCTAATTACACATATTGAAAACTGCATAACCTTTTTTGCCATCCTACCTCCGCTCACAACGCTCCCGCGTAGACTGGTCTAGGGCCACTGCGACAACGAGTAGCACTAGGGCCTGTTCTTTTCCTCCGAAGCTGGCGGCTTTTGGCTTTTGCTACAATACCTAACTTTCAAACGGAGTATTTTATCAAGACGGGGTCTACAAGTTAAACGATTTACACGTTAAAAGCCCAACATCTGTACCAGCCAAAATCGCAAGTGAGTATTTGTCTCTCTGTAATCTGTACCGTAAATAGCCAAAATTCAAAAAATTCAGCCAAAAATCATAAAACCACAGCTAAAAAGAGCAGACCCCTAGTCTAGCCTGTCCATCCATAACTTTCCAACGATTCTTGCACCTGGCCGATAAGGGTGGTGATCGGTTCGGCTGAAAGCCTCATGGCTTTTGGCTGAAAACACTGTAGCTGGCTGAAAAAAGCATTGTAGCTGACAGATGCTTATTTATCATAATTAAATTTAAAAAAATTTAAAAAATAGAAAAAACATATTAGCCCATCACGTATAATGTAAACAAATACGAGGAAAAAAAGAACCGGTAAAAAACTCAAAAAAAACCAAAAGTTCAGAAAAAGACGAAATTTATGAATAGTGCAAAAATAAGCTGAAGCCAGAAGCTGAAGCCATATTGATCAGGGCCAGAGTATAAATAATCCAGCCTCACTGCGCTAGTTAGGTGCGTGTTACACAAATCAATGATATCGGACCGCTAAACCAATATTTGATCTCGAGTATGCTAAACTAGTAGTCCGACGAAGATAGTTAGATCGCCATACTCATAAGTGGAATCGGCACAACAACAACTTTATAAACAGTTATTATCAATTTTCCTTGAAAATTAGCCAAATAGGTGAATACCACATCACCCTCCGCCTTCACTCACAACTGGCGTGACGTGGGACCATCGCGTCCCGCACGTCGATCTGTGAAAGGCTAGCGTGATTAACTGCACGAAAGGGCTCCAAATTAAAACGGGTGGTCGCTCTCGGGCTTCAAGTGACCGGCAGCGTTGACTAGCTTGGCCTTAGCTAGGGAAAGAAAGCACCGGGGAGAACCAAAGCCGCACGCCGCGCTGCCCAAAGAAAGAAACTAGAGCGAGCACGACTGATCTGCGGTAGAAATGCCCAAAGGGGATGTATAAATGAGGTGTTCTTTTGGACTACTACGATCGGTATTCTTTGACTGCGACGGATAGCTTTTATATGTGTTTTTTGACACAGCAGTAAACAATAAAGATATCGATATAAATGATACATACGATTTTATGTTCGGAAAATCGTTTGAAAAATCTATTTCAAAAGATCGTTTTATTTCGACGTTTGGTTTTCTAACTTTTGAAGAAGCTAAAAATCAAAAAGAACAGGACGGATGTTTTCGGGAAAAAAAGATGAATGCCGTGCCGTGCTAATCTGGCGTGGTCGATTTGCTAATCTGGTCCCTGCGGGGAAGATAATGCTTGTACTCATCGGGCTAGATAGCAATCTCGAGAAAGTGAAAGATGGGCACGGTTTCTCGCCCTTGGCACTGTGGATCGGAATTGGCACCGTTCGCCGCCGAGCTAATTAAGCTTGCTATTATTAGTAAAATAGACAGTGGCGAACGCTTTGGGATCTCTTTGTCCAGCTCTAGAGTTTGGCCATATCAGGCCTAATCATCCCAGCGTAAACGTCACGGAGTTTCGGTCTTTCAGATGACATCAGCTGATAAACTAGGTCGCCTATGCTCTTTTCTTGTGATTATTTTTTGCGTGTTCCAATTAAGGTTTACTTCAGAAAGGAACGGGTGACGTTGTGAGACAGGCTTCTGATAAGCTCAGATCAAATCGGGAGATTTAATTTGCTAATCCCGTCAGTTCGTCAGACGACGCGTGCTCCGAATCTCCTCAAGATCTTCTCTTCAATCTGTCGTTGATTGACACTGATCATACCTACCGGTATATATACTACACGTCCCGCTCTTGATGTTATCCGATTACTGTTCCTGCATACAAAGGTACACTCGGGTGTTGGAAACAGCTAAGTGCTGGTGTGACATGTTCAAGACGCCTTTACACAAAGATGTGCATGCCGTTCTTGACAAAAAACAGAGGGTGCATGGTCAAGACTCAAGGCTGGCAGAAAGGGTGAAAAGAACCAAAGTGTAACACATAAACTCGACCTTTTTCTGTAGTGGAGCTGTACTTATCAAATCTCACTCATACAGATACCCATGCATTAAACATAGTGGTATTTACACAGCGTATCCTGTAATCTTTCTGCCTAGTGCTGTAGTGCATATGGGTCACAGGATACAGCTCTGGTGAAAGGTAAGATCTTATAGACTAATGCAAAGGAAAAGGTAAAATGCCCAACTGTCCTCGAGTATCTTAGCCACAGAGCAGGACAAAGATAGGAAATCAATAGAATGCTTCCATGCTATACGGAGATTATACATTTTTACAGATTTGCCATATACAGCACAACACATTGAAGTTGAATCGCCAGGCTCTAGGACAAACCAGGAGCAAATTCTCGAAAGTCATGATTCATTAACACAGGTTAAAAGTTCAAGAAAAATGAAAATATGCTCCGATTCATGCCCTAGACCTACATAGTTGAGTAACATCCCGTTTCAGCATATATCAGGTGTTGAGTAATGACAGGAAAAGAACTGGAGCTAAAAGAAAGTATTTTGCCTCTTCTGTTGCCTGTTTCTGCATTAGGCCGTGAAGGTTATGGAATCTCCATGACCGCACACTACAGATACTTCCTTGCAAGAGCCCTGATCCTGGTATCAAAATGAGAGGATGTGATGCGAGAGCCAGGCAGATAAAGAGGGGATTGAGGAACATCACAACAGAACATTTGTGAAACAATTTTATTATATCAAGATTTATAGGTAGAACTAGGAACTTCTTGATTGAAGTTGCAGACACATGTCATAATTAATAGGAATTGTGACCAATTATGCTTCAGCAAGCAACTTTGCAAGCTATGGAAACAACCCATGCAATTTTGAATTTTGAGCCCATATCATGCACCCATCACTTGTCTATTTACAAAATAGAGGACAAGTTCCATCACGTTGACAGACAGAACACACTGATAAAAGAATAAAAACAGATAATAATGTCGAAAATTATGTTTGCCACAAAGAAAAATATACGGAGAGGCATCACTATTCAACACACATGGTTTGAGAATTGACGTTCGAGTGTAGACTTAATTCGTCATTTAGCAATCTGAAATGCAATGAGTTCTCCTGATTGTAAATGACAGATAATCGTCTTCTCTTAATGTAAAGTTCATGAACCTCTTGAAAAAAGCTTTTTATTCCATCCTCACTACATGAATGCAACACAATAAAGTTAAAGAATGGTCCACTAAAACTAGCACCCAGCCAGCGATTTGAATGGACCATTGCGAGGCTATTCGATTTGCTGATCAAAAGTGTCATTCTACCCGCCCGAGGAGTTGCAGAAGGAGCTGTGTGTTCTCAAGGGCAGCCATCGATGGTACGAACATGGCAACCTGATTCACGTCAGTGCCATCGACCTGTCGGCGAACAAACTCGCGGGCGGGATCCCCAGCGCTCTTGGGAACCTCACTGATCTCATATCACTGAACCTGTCCTGCAACAGTCTCACAGGTGTGATACCTGAAACACTGGGCAACTTGTACCAGATCGAGAATCTTGACTTGTCTCACAATTGGCTCAATGGAATGATCCCTTCGCAGTTTGCAGGGTTTTCGGGCATGGGAGCGTTCTCGGTCGCGCTGTCGGGTTGCATGGATGACATTGGAGGGCAGCTGGGTTTGTCCGATTACACAAGTTTCGAGGGCAACGGTGATCCACGTGGATCGGTATTGAACAGGACGTGCAGTGCCATGCCGCAAGCGGCGGTGACAACCCAGGTGCTACTGACAACGTTGATGAGGTCGTCTTCTTTGGGTTATTCGCAGCTGGTTTCGCCGTCGGTTTCTGGGCTGCATGTTAGATTGATCTCTCTCCCGATTAGCCCAACGGCTAATCGGGCCTTGATCCGCGTCCTGATCGGGGGCGCCCAACCCATGTATTGGCAAGTGGGCCCCCGTCGCGCTGCGCAATAAATAGAGGGGTGGGGCCGGCGGCTCGAGTAACGAGGTTCGCCTGAGCCGCAAACCCCACCCGACAAACCCTAGACCGATCTAGAGAGGGACGCGCAGTCAGCGGTGGGAAGCTCCATCGCCGTCCCGTCAACGGATCTACACCGCCGCCACCGCCCTCCTCTTCCCCGACCGTCGCTGCCCGTGCGCAGACTTCACCGACGAAGCAGCGATGGCTAACTCCTCCTCCACGCAATCGGACGGTCGGTACACCTAACCCTAATCCTCTCTCCCTCTCTCCTTCTCTCTTGAATCCGAACAAGAACACTCTCAGATCTACCCTAGGTGATTCCTAAGGACTTAACAATGGTATCAGAGCCTGTCCGCGTAGATCTAGATGGGAAAGATGAACGACCGCCGTCGGTTGACCGGCGTGCGGAAAAAGAAAGAAAGAAAAGAGGGGAAGGACTCGATCTAACCCTAACCCGTACCCTAACCCTAGATCTGAAACGGACGGTCTTACCTGGCCGTCGTCGCTGGCGTGCGGGAAAACCGGCCGAGCCGTGGGCTCGCCGGCGCTCCAAAGGCCGCCGCCGACTGCGCGTCCAGATCCGAGCGCGCCCCGGACCCCGGGCCAGGGCGTGTGCAAAGGGGCGCCGACACGGAGCCGCTCAACGGCGGCACGCTCCCTCTCAGGGGAGCGCGCACGCCGGCGAGAGGGCCCGCGTTGGCGCCGGTCTTCCTTCTCCGGCGGCGTGGACGAAGTCGCCGCCGCCGCTTAGTTTCGCTCGGGTGCGAGGCTGAGAGAGGGGAGAGGGTTCGAATGAGCTAGGGTTACGGGGCGTCCGCCGCGAGCGGTTTTGATCCGGCGAAAACGCCGCTCAGCCGTCGGATGGCGACGGACGGCTGAGATCGCGCCGAGACAGCCGGGCTGGCTTTCGGCCCAGGCGCGCAGCGACTTTCCCGGCCCAGGCCCAGGTTGTGGCCTGCGGCGCGGGGGAGCGCGAGGCGCGCGCCTCGGCTGTGCTGAGCGGGCCGCCGTGGGCCGGCCGCGCTGAACAGGCCGAAATGGCCGTTTGAACAGTAATTCCGAAAAATGAATTAATTTTTCAGAAGCATTTTTGAGTGAATTTGAATGAAATTTGATCAAATCTCTGTAAATTTTTGCACCAACGTGTTATTTTTCCAGAGATTAGATGAGTACAGTAATAATGCTTCTGAGTATGAATTATTTTAGAATAATTTCATGTTTCCGCTGCAAAAGTTAATGTTGATTACTCTTTCAATTAAATTCGAACCAACGGAGAATTTAATTTTTTGAGAATTGTTGTGAATTATGATATTGTTATTTTCTGACCAACGTTGATAATAACAGTATTATAATTTTAATTGATGATTTTATGCATTATTTCTATTTCTGCCCAACGGTGATGTAGATTTAATGTATAGATAAAATTGTATGTCGTATTTTGACCAACGTTGGAAATAAGGCATATAATTTTGCTGTTAACAGTATTATAATTTTAATTGATGATTTTATGCATTATTTCTATTTCTGCCCAACGGTGATGTAGATTTAATGTGTAAACAACTGTATTTTAATTTTAACCAACGTTGAAACCAAGGCATGCAGTTGTTGTTATTATGTTTAAATGTTCTCACTGTATATGAATTGTGTTTTCAGGAGGATACTCTTTGATGGGCTACATCAGGATATCCCGGTTCTCAAAGGAGACAACTACGGTGAATGGAAGAAAAAGATTGACCTGGCCTTCATCTTGGCTGAGGTGGACTGGGTAGTCACCACACCGTGTCCCACAGAGCCTGTGGCACCGGTGAGGATGAAAATGAGGCTGATGCTGCTTGGCAGACCAGACAGAGGGACTATGCTCCCATAAAAATGTCATATGATCTTGATCATAAAAAGTGGGTCACTGCCAACAAGAAATGTTTGGCTGTGATAAAGAACACGATTGAGCCTGCAATTGTGGGCTCAATCGCAGAGTGTGACACTGTCACAGAGTACCTTGAGAAAATAAAGAGTCAGTTTACTGGCTCTTCAAAGACTTATGCTACACAGCTGATTAAGCAGCTTGTGACAGAAAGGTACTCTGGTGGTGGCAGTGGCATAAGAGAGCACATACTAAGGATGAGCAACTTGGCATCCAAGCTTAAACCAATGGATTTGGCTCTCAAGGATGAGTTCCTTATTCATTTGATTTTTGCTTCCTTGCCGAAAGAGTTTGACACCTTTGTTGTCAACTACAACATGCAGCCCGAGAAATGGGACTTAGAAAAGTGCATAGCTATGTGTGTGCAAGAGGAGGAAAGAATTAAATCCTCACATGGTGGTTCTATCAACTATGTGAAGGACTACAAGAAAAAGAACTTTAATCATTCTCCTCAAAGACAGGAAAGCCTCAGCATAAGCCTCAACAAAAATTTCACAGTAGAAAGATCAGTGCCTTCATTGCAAGAAAAAGGGACATTACAAGAAAAATTGTCCCGATTTCTTGAAAATGATTATGTCAAAGAAAGGTGAGAACATCATTACGTTCATAAATGATCCCTGTATGTACAATATTCAAAATCTACTTGGTGGATTGATTCAGGTGCAACTGTTCATGTTGCCAATAATTTGCAGGGATTCCGTTCGACGAGGAATACGCAAAGAAAAGAAAGATGCATTAAAGTCGCAAATGGAGTCCAAGCTGAAGTTGAAGCCGTTGGCGATCTTTCATTAGAGCTAGCTGATGGCTTCACTCTTTTACTTAGAGATGTTCTTTATGTTCCCTCTTTACAGAGGAATTTGATTAGTGTTTCATGTTTGGACAATGATGGTTATGATTGTCATTTTGGAAATGGCAAGTGTGAAATAATGTTTAATAAAGAATGTGTTGGTCTTGCCATCTTACAAAATGAGCTTTATTTGTTATCATTATGTGATGATGTGAATGTCGTATGCGATAATGGGAACGTCGCGTGCGAGAAAGTGATTGAATCCTCGTCTACGAATGTAAACAGGAAACGAAAGAGAACTCTAGATGCGTCGTCGAAATTATGGCACTGTCGTTTAGGCCATATTTCGAGGGGGAGAATAGAAAGACTAGTTAAGAATGATATTCTTCCTCCATTAGAGTTCTCAGACTTAGAACAATGCAGAGAATGCATTAAAGGAAAATATGTAAAGAAAATTAAGAAAGACGCCAAAAGAAGCACAGGAGTTCTACAAATTATTCACACAGACATTTGTGGTCCTTTTCCTGTGAAAAGTGTGGATGGATATGACTCGTTCATAACATTCACGGATGATTACTCCCGTTATGGATATATTTATCCAATCAAAGAAAGAAATGAAGCCTTGGATAAATTCAAGATATTTAAGGCTGAAGTTGAAAACCAACACGATTTAAAGATTAAGATAGTCCGATCTGATCGTGGGGGGAGTACTACGGTCGACATACCCCATATGGACAAGTTCCTGGACCTTTTGCAAGGTTTTTACAGGAAAATGGCATAGTGGCCCAGTATTCTACACCGGGCGAACCTCAGCAAAATGGAGTAGCTGAAAGACGCAACCGTACCCTGATGGATATGGTGCGAAGCATGATGAGCTATTCCACACTGCCATTAGTTTATGGATGGAGGCGTTGAAAAACCGTCATTCATATTCTCAACAAAGTGCCTAGTAAGTCGGTGCCCAAAATACCGTACGAGTTGTGGACAGGAAGAGTTCCCTCACTAAACCACTTACGTGTGTGGGGGAGTACTGCTGAGGCTAAAGTATTTAACCCAAAACCTTGGGAAGCTTGATCCCAAAACAGTAAGTTGCCATTTCATTGGCTACCCTGAAAAGTCAAAAGGTTTTCGTTTCTACTGTCCAGACAGATATACAAGTTTGTAGAAACGAGACACGCTGGTCTTCTTAGAGGATGAAATGATGAGGGGAAGCATGGTAGCTCGAGAGATTGACCTTGAAGAGAAGCGGGTGTGTGCGCCCACTCCGATGATTCAAGAGCCATTCTTCACACTACCTGCTGTCGCTGCACCGACGGTGCAAGACACTGTGGTGCCAGCACCTGTTATTGTTCCTCCTGTGGCAACAATGAATGAGAATGAGGAACCTGTTCTTCAGGATCCTATAGAACCTATTGCCACAGATGAGGGGGAGCAACAGCAGCCTCAAACAGAAGATGTACCAAATGAGGAGGCCCCGAGGAGGTCTCAAAGAGTAAGAAGATCAGCTATTTCTGATGATTATCAGATTTATCATACAGAGGAATTTCAAATGGAGGATGATCCCACCTCATTTGAAGAAGCCATGAGAAGCAAAAATTCTTCAAAATGGCTTGAGGCCATGGAAGAGGAAATGAGGTCCATGAAGGCTAATAAAGTCTGGGACTTGGAAATTATTCCTAAAGGAGCCAAAACAGTAGGCTGTAAATGGGTCTACAAGACAAAGCTTGACTCCCAAGGGAATTTAGAAAGATACAAAGCGCGACTTGTGGCAAAAGGCTTTACGCAAAGAGAATGGATCGATTACAATGAGACCTTTTCTCCAGTCTCATGTAAAGATTCCTTCAGAATCATAATGGCATTAGTAGCACATTATGATTTAGAGTTACATCAGATGGATGTAAAGACGGCATTTCTGAATGGGGATTTGGAGGAAAATGTTTACATGGCACAACCGAAAGGTTTTGTCGTGGAAGGAAATGAAAGAATGGGATGCCGCCTAAAGAAATCGATTTATGGGTTAAAACAAGCTTCAAGACAGTGGTACTTGAAGTTTGACAGTACAATAAGAAAATTTGGGTTTAAAGAGAATGTAGAGGACAACTGTGTTTATGCAAAGTTTAAAGATGGGAAGTTTATCTTCCTAATCTTGTATGTGGATGATATCCTACTAGCTAGTAGTGATGTCAGTCTGCTACTGGAGACAAAGAAGTTTTTGTCCTCAAACTTTGATATGAAAAATCTTGGTGAAGCTTCGTTCGTTCCAGGGATCGAAATTCACCGGGATAGAAACAAAGGGATATTGGGACTGTCACAAAAGACATACATAGAGAAAGTCTTAAAGAAATTTGGTATGCATAAATGTAGTCCTTCACCTGCACCTATAGTCAAGGGCAACAGATATGGGGATTTTCAATGCCCCAGGAACCAGTACGAGCTCGAACAAATGAAATCGGTTCCATATGCTTCAGCTGTCGGAAGCTTGCAGTATGCTCAAGTGTGTACGCGCCCTGACTTAGCGTTTGTTACCGGGTTACTTGGCAGATTCCAGAGCAGTCCTGGAATGGAACATTGGAAATTGGTAAAGAAAGTCTTGCGTTATTTGCAAGGAACAAAAGGCCTCATGATGACATACAAAAGATCAGATTCACTCCATATAGTGGGGTATACAGATTCTGATTATGCGGGAGATGATAGAAAGTCGACATCTGGATATGTGTTCACTCTCGCTGGAGGAGCTATATCGTGGAAAAGCTCAAAGCAAACCGTCACTACATCGTCCACAATGTATGCCGAGTTTGTAGCATGTTATGAGGCTACGGGGCAGGTGAACTGGCTAAAGAAGTTCATACCCGGTTTAAAAGTGGTTGACGACATCAATAGACCACTTAAGTTGTACTGCGATAATGAACCCGCAGTAATGTATGCCCACAACAATAAGTCAAGTGGTGCTGCCAAACACATTGACATAAAGTACTATGTTGTGAAAGATAAAGTTCAGGATCAAATTATAAGTCTTGAGCATATAAGTACTGCAAAGATGTTAGCGGATCCGCTTACAAAAGGCTTACCACCCAACGTGTTCAGAGAACATGTAGCCGGCATGGGTTTAAGGGAAAGCCTATGATTCCTGGACTATAAAGGGCCCAAAATTAAAGAATCTGTTTCAGAACAGAGATGTGTATTGTAGCTGTTAAATCTATCGGCGATTGACCGTGACGATGAAGCATGCTCTATGCACTAATCTGTGATGAAATGGTAAAAGAAGAAAAGGTATGATATGAGAGGAGAACAAGGGGGAGAATGTTAGATTGATCTCTCCCCGATTAGCCCAACGGCTAATCGGGACCTTGATCCGCGCCCTGATCGGGGGCGCTCAGCCCAACTATTGGCTAATGGGCCCCCGTCGCGCTGCGCAATAAATAGAGGGTGGGGGCCGGCGGCTCGACTAACGAGGTTCGCCTGAGCCGTAAACCCCACCCGACAAACCCTAGACCGATCTAGAGAGGGACGCGCAGTCAGCGGCGGGAAGCTCCATCGTCGTCCCGTCAATGGATCTACGCCGCCGCCACCGCCCTCCTCTTCCCCGACCGTCGCTGCCCGTGCGCAGACTTCACCGACGAAGCAGCGATGGCTAACTCCTCCTCCACGCAATCGGACGGTCGGTACACCTAACCCTAATCCTCTCTCCCTCTCCCCTTCTCTCTTGAATCCGAACAAGAACACTCTCAGATCTACCCTAGGTGATTCCTAAGGACATAACACAAACATGTAGGAGAGTTAGTAGTGTTAGTGGGTTAGTGCATGTGTGTAGTGCATGTTAGCACTTGTAGTCTTGTATCAATAGGTGCTATGGTGAATGAAATAGATGAGCCATTTGGAGAGTCCAATTGCTCCCGTGCGTATCTCATATGCATGTATGTGTCATGTGTGTGCCTTTGAAAACGACTAGTTGAGTGGGTGAGAAGGGAGATTAGTGGGTGATTTTCAAGAGAGAGAGAGAGAGAGAGAGAGAAGAGTTGAGCGATTCAACTTTAACATTAGTGTGGTTCTTGGTGTTAATTGCGATGAGAGTTGTGCTGAGATGTTGAGACACAAGGATTCCATGCAAGAGCTACTTGGGTCTGAATCGTGATGGCTTTGGTTTTAGTTGTAACAAGTTCGTGTGGAATTGGGAGTCAATCCCGAAAGCGAATTCTGAAGGTATCCACAAACTGTGGAATTGGAATTGCAATACCAATTCACGATTCCAAATCCCGATTCATTGATAAAAACCGGGTGTTGGCAAATTCTAGATCTGACTACGTGGGTTGGATCCATAAAATAAATGCAACTTAATGTCTCAAATACTACAAGAAAAGACCAATCATAAAGACAAGAAATAGCCTGGAGTGCGCATGTATCAAGTATGTAGAAAAATAAGACGGCACAGTTACATTTATGGTTCGAAAAACTAGTGGTAACCGACCCTTCCCGTTTGGAGAAAGGATTCATTGATCATTTGCCATCCATACCCTCATGCCAAAGGAACGGGCTCGCATGTCACAACCAATAGACCCGAAGAAGGGGCATGTTCCTTTTAGCTGTAGCTTATGATTTTTGGCTGAAATTTTTAAATTTTAGCTGTTTACGGTACAGATTACAGAGAGATCGATACTTACTTGCGATTTTAGCTGGTACAAATGTTGGGCTTTTAACATGTACTACGTTTAACTTGTAGACCCTGTCTTGAGAAAAATACTCCGCTTAAAAGTTAGGTACTGTAGCGGCTGCTAAAAGCCGGACGGCTTATGTCCTGCCGAACACCCCCGACACCAGGTAGAGGCTGGAGCACAAAATAAAGGAAAGTAAATAATGTATAGAATCACCAGAAGCATATTCCAATATTCACTGGTTCAGCATACAACATAGGAAAGGAAAGTAAATGATGTATAGTATCACCAGAAACTTAGCCATAGGCAGGTATTCAGGATTGTCATTATTCAGCAACAAAATCCTAGTCATCACAACAGGCAACAAAACTAATCTTCCTACACCCCTTTATCCTGGTGATGCTAGTATCCGTAGTTGGGCCGGTAGGTGGCGCCTCCATTGTGAGGAGATCCATAGGATGCTCCATATGGTGGCGGGTAAGAGCCATAGCTCGGATTGACTGGTGGTGCTGGAGGGTTAGAAACCGGCAGCGGGCCTTGGGGAGCAGCTTCCGCCATGAAATTCTGCAAGCAAAAAAGTGCTATTAGTTAAAAGGAAAAAAAAACATAGCCCAAATCTACAAAGGTGAAAGCAAGAGGTCAACCCAAAGGAAGATATAGAACATGTTTAAGTCGTTAGAAAATGGTTATGACACGATAGAACCTTCTTGTATAGCATTATGCAATAATCTGTATCAAAGTTCAACTAATTTACACACATCCCTCTATTGTATGATTTCATCAATCAAGTTAACATTTGGAATTTAAATGTTTAATTCCTGTTACTTCAAAATCAAATGCAATCAGGCCCTTTCCTAAGCTACTGCTAGTTCCACCAATGGAGTAGGCCAGGCAGAGGCCAATGTGGTGGTGTTACAGATGGGTAGGTAAAACATATATATTGACTGAGTGGTGAGCATAAAAGAGATATCAGAGATGTGCTATAGGCTCTTGAATTTCTAGACACCACACGTTGACCTCTTTTCCAATCACAAGTGTCTTCACTGTCTTACCCCACTGGTTTCGGTTTGAGCTTCTGGCTTATTTTGTACTATTCATAAATTTCGTCTTTTTTCTATACTTTTGGTTTTTTTGAGTTTTTTTTGCCGGTTCTTTTTTCTCGTATTTGTTTGCATTATACGTGATGGGCTAACATGGTTTTTCTATTTTTAAATTTAATTATGCTAAATAAGCATCCGTCAATTACAGTGTTTTTTCAGCTACTACAATGTTTTTCAGCCATAAGCCACAAAAAAAACTCTTTTGAGCAGAGCCTTAGATTTCTATTCTTAACTCCCTTAGAAAATTGCTCCTTGAGGTCTTTCTTCTCAAATCCGTGTCCGTAACTCAAAATGCAGATTAGCTAAAAGCATACACAGTTACGCTTACGAATGCCTCATCTAGTTCTCTGAAACTTTAACTATCCGCCTACTCCTGAAAAGTGAAAACTATAGCATCCTAATTCCTGTGGGCTGTGGAATCTAGCATATAGTCATAACTCATATCCATATTAGCAATATGCTTTCCTGACATCAAATTATCTACCCTACAGTGATCTTCATGTAATGCACCAAGTACAAACTTGCCTCAATTCAGAGGTTGCCTATGGTCATATTAAAGAGTTCCAAAGGAGTATTTCTCTTGTGATATCAGAGAGGAGGATCAAGACACGTGGACTTTTATTTGGGGCTCTCAAACATGTGTTGCCCAAAAAAAAACATGTGGATCTATCAGAAAACACTCAAGTCTCGCCAATATATCAGTGGGTTTGTAAGCATAAGTGTATGCTTAAACATAGGGTCTTCCTCTGGTTTCTTTTACAAGTAAAAATAAACACTAGAGGCATGCTATTTAAAAAATCTCAGGGTGGACACAGTACGCGTGCTCTATGTCATGCTAATCAGTTATTGACCTGTTGTGATGGAGGACTGGATACATCTAACTTTCTTAATGTTTGGGTGGATGCAGTACTGTCATAGGGATGGCAATCAGGCGCGGCGGGTACGGGTGGTACTCGCCCATACCCATACCCGTAACCCCGATTTACGCCCACAGGCATACCCGCGAAGGACGACGGGTGAAGAACCTCGTCCATACCCGTCGGCCGTGGGCATGCCCGTTTAGTCGTTTACCCGCGAACTGAAAGTTACCATCTGAGAGTTGAACTAATAACAAGTATATATAAGTAGCAGTTGTTGCTAGGAAATATAATAGCTATCAAAAAAGTTTATAACAATCAATAACAATTCGAGATATTGCTATGACTACGCCACCTGTCAATCTATATCGTGGGTAAACGGACGGGACGGGTACGAGTGGAGCTTACCCCACACTTGTACCTATTTACCCGACGGGTAAAATGTTCCCCTATTTCCATACCGTGGGTAAAAAAAATATCCCATACTCAGCTCCATTAGGATATTCAACCACGGGTATACGGGTAAACGGGCACAATTGCCATCCCTAGTACTATGTGCTCTATGTCATGCTAATGTGATGGACTGGTTCCTCCACCTGCGTAGCAGCATTATCTAGTTGGATTGTATAAGTCTTCTCTATGGTTACACTTTCCTTCTTTTTCTCCCCTTGTACAGTTCGAATTATTAATACAATAAAAAAGTAAAAACTAGCATAGTATATTCTTTCCAGCTATTGTGGTCATACAACTAGAAATGTATTCAGAAATACGAAATGATGGAAATAACAAAGATATGAATAATAAGAACAATCATGCATAACAAAGGAAAATATTAATGCTCAGTGTGCAACCGATTGCTGATTAGAAGGAAAAGAGATACCTGGATCAGTTGCTGGGCAGTTTGAACTTGGGATGCACTCCCAATTATCTCCACGGTCATCTCTCCAGGTGCACCTCTGCTTTCTTGAATAGTTACTGTTGCACCACTGTGCCTACGGATATAGCTGATGCTAGCACCAGCTGCCCCGATGACGGCATCAACATAGGAGAGAGGAATTTGCATGCAATGTGTCACCTTTTGAAGAATAAATAGGAATCAGTAGCTGCTTCACATACAACTCATTCAAAAGCATCCATCATATTTTGGTCAAGTGCAACACAGCTGACCTGAGAAGCCACATGCGGTGGTGGTTGATTCCCTGAAGCAGAAACACTACTTGGTGGTGCCTCACGTCCATATGCAGAGATACCATAGTGTGGCTGCTTTTCCATAGGGGGAACATCAGGAGGAGGAATATAATTGTCTTGCGGCCTTGGAGGCATGAACTGTGGGTTTCCACCATAACCTGGACCACCAGGAGGTAGGTTTGGAGGAGGGCCCCAGGGTTGAGGAGGGCCCCAATGCTGAGGAGCTGGCATTGGCTGCTCCCTCTGCATACTGTGCATTTTCATCTGTAGAGATGGAAATTTAGCCATCAAACGCTGAATGCAAAAAAACTTATTATTGACAGGAACACAGGATGCCAGAACAAAATCCAACTTACTTGCATTTCAAACAGCGGGAGAACACTGCAGTCAACAAGAAATTTTCTTAAGTGACATGCTATCAATTCCACTGCTTTGTGGACACCAAGAGGCTCTCCTTGTATCTCCACGATTCTGTCATCGTTTAATGCAACAGGAGGCACATTCTCTGAAAAAAAATTATAACGTTTAATTAAAATTTCGCATAAAGCATAAGAATGCTGACCCTACAGACCATCTTTTGCATATATGTCACATATTGACATGCAATTTCCATGTGGATTAGTTGCAGTAGCCCTCGGGGGATACCAACATTCCATTTCCAATACACAGAACCAACAAAACTCCATCAAACAAATGATAAGTCCAACACAATAATCAGCACATTTAACAAAATCAGAAGGTTAAAATTTCAGAATATTGTATATGGTATAATTCGATTTTCTGCAACACCTATCAGCAAACCGAAGTTCCCAAATAGCAGAAACACCAGACCTGGCTTTTTTTCTCTCTAAAATACAGCCTGCCTACAGATAAAATGTAGGCCTTTTACAGTGACATATGCCAAATCATAACCATAGAATATTCTTTTCCTCGCATTATTCTTGAATTCAAACACAACATTTAAAGGGAAATAACTTTTAAGATTGTTTAGTTTTCCAGAGTGCACTGGAAACCCAGCTAAAAGAGACCAGTTTCTACAGGTTCCAACATGTGACCAGCTCAGAAGAGTCTCCACAATGATTCCTCAGTACCAACCAGGTTTCTGCCAGGCATGGAGCCATGGACTACTATTCATAGTTAAGGAGCAAATGAGGCATGTGTACCTATGCTGATCAGTTACGGACTAACATCAAAAGAAAACCATTATAAAGACACTAATTGAGAACAAATCGACTATTTTCTTGTATTTTGAATGTAACAAAGTTGCAAGACACAGCAATGCTGAAGGATCCAATACATGTATCTTAGCATAAAATATATCAGAAAGAGGGGGGGAAATCTAGCACACATAACATAGAAAAAATGCAAAAAAAAAAACTTACCAAGAATACGGACAACAGACTTCGATGAATCTTGTATGGATTTAATGGTTGCTCCCTGCTTCCCAATAAGGCTGCCAGCTTGGGAAGCTGGCACTAGCAGTCGTGTTGGTCCTATATTACCAGCACTTCGTTGAGGCTGACCAGATTCACCATCTGAACCATCAGCTATCCGTTTATGAATTCTAAGTAAGCCATCCATAGCCGGAGATATTGGTGCATCTGGCTCATCCTTTGCTGAAATCATTACCTCGAAATGGGAAAAGCAACATGGCTCATCCTATATGACTCAATGAATGGCATTGACATGCATAACATATAAACAATGATATGATGATACTATCATATGCAAATATTTGCATCCTACAACAAGTATAATGAAATGTGGTCACTGGTCAGTATCATAACTAGGTTCTGTTAGGTCAAGATTACAGTTTCTAGTCAACAAATCTTAGCTCATGTGTTTATCACTGCTACCCAAGCGATTATGACATTAGATATAGACCCCACAAGTAAATTTAGGTATTTATGTAATATATCCACATATAAACTAAATAACCATTGTTTTTTTCCTATGCTAAATAAGGAGCCCATCTAAGGATGTCAAAAAGTGTGCATTTTACTCCTTCCACTGCAGGAAATAATACTTCCCGAATAAGGGCTCCCCCAAAATTTCAACAGAACAACCTATCCTCCTGCACATTTAATTAACAATGACGCACGGTGTTCAGGGAGTATGGATGGCCAAAAAATCGCCATTTCTTGTTGATCAGTCCTCATGCTTCTTTACCGAATTCAACATCATTTACATCTCCAAAAAAACATCCTTCACTATGGCTATTGTTTACCTTGGGTCTAGTTTTTTTTTTTCTGTTTTGCTCATCCTATGCAATAGATCTTAAAGCCTAGTGAAGAATAAGTACATTTTGCTCACTTTTCAAGAACTTAAAACATAACTTGCTCACTTCTTGACAATTTAAATAATATGATTATTAAAAAACTTTAGATAATTCCAAAAGGACTGCAAGAAGTTGTTCCATGTAGCACTTTTTACAAATGTATGCATTTTTATACTTTGGTCAGACAGATAAATTAGTACCAAATTCACCATGCAGTCCAATTTTAATTTATCTAGTTTGTATCATATTCATTTAGAAGTATGTAACTCTTGTACATTTTTTTATCCTTTTTCTTCCAAGTGATTTCCTTTCAGTTCAGAAATCAAACAGGTCGTGGAATCACCAGATAACATGTGGAATTGTGGAGCATCTTGAAAGGAATCTTCGTCCATTACTCAAAGGAGCTAGATCATATTTGCAGCACAGGAGCACAAACCTGAACTTTCAGAACCATGTCTGTTCATCCATTTTGGAAATGTGATTTGATTTGGGGCCTTAAGACTGCAGTCACAACCTGCAAAAATTATATTGTGTTATTATTATCAAAGCTGTTCAATTTGGAACTTTGATGGATGGTCATATTTTGATTCTTGTTAGTTTAGAGCCACTCTCTTTATGCATGTGAAGAACTTCACCATCTTGTACTTTCTAAGTTTTGTTCGAATATTAAATACGCTTATTATATCGACTTGTAACCTAGCTATTAAGTTAACGTTTAGGAAGCGAAGCTACTCCCAACTAGGTGTCATAGAAATTATATGGCATGCTAGACAATGAATTGATGATATAGCAGATATAACTCTGGAGTTTGATAAACCATGTGATATTGTGGTGTACCACAAAAACTACCTCATGCTAGTGATGTCACTCGAATACACCAGGAGAAAACTAGGATATGGCTGCTTTTTTTTTCAGAAGTTTGTTTTCAGAGAAGTGATGTGTCACCAAGAAAATGCATTTACATGTCATCATGGAGGATAC
Source organism: Dendrocalamus latiflorus (assembly GCA_017311315.1). Classification (NCBI taxonomy): domain Eukaryota; kingdom Viridiplantae; phylum Streptophyta; class Magnoliopsida; order Poales; family Poaceae; genus Dendrocalamus; species Dendrocalamus latiflorus. The sequence goes on along the minus strand of CM029656.1, from coordinate 38,988,886 downwards.
ATTTGCTTGATTGTATCACTGTATGATTACTCTTTTGTAGTTATATACATTTCATGAATTGCACTAATATTATATGGAAACCTTGGAGAAGTTGTGAAAGGGAAAGAAAAACATAGTATTTATTATTTTACTCACTGTCTATAACCTATATTGTCACGGGCACGATCGCGAGATCGCAGATTATACCCGTGCGTGGGAATGTTGCATGGAACGCCGGCGAAGTTAGAGCTGGCAGGCCCTGTGATGTCTCTGGCGAGAACGCAGCAGGAAGAACCAAGAAGATACAGACGAGCAGAAATATGAGGTAGAACTGAACTTCTATTGCTCCCTTTTCTGATTACAAGAACTCTCTTTATATAGGACTAATCCTACCTTACGGACTAGGACTAGTAAAGGAAACTATAATATCTACTATAACTCTGAAAATACCACTGTTGAGCTATCCCCAATAAAGGAAACTATAGGACTAATCCTACCTTACGGACTAGGACTACGACTCGCCTTCATCCCTTTCCAACTGAAAATACCACAGTTGAGCTATCCCCAATAAGTGATATGAAGCTAGCCAGACCTTGTCCTGTTCCGGCGTCTGTTGCCCATGGAAAAACTGCTCACAACGGTTGATCCAACGGAGTGGGTATTCTGTACCATCGAAGGTGGGAAATGATAATTTGTGAATGTGTGCCCCCTGAGAATGACTTCCTCCATGCGCCGATTGATGATATGAGGAAGGGAGGGTGGGCATCATCCTAGGCGGCATCGGTAATAGCCCTTCTCCCGAGTTCACGGGTCGCTTCTCAAGCAGATTGATACGTTCCTTAATGCCGCATATGTCCGTTGCTATGTCCTTTAATTCTTCAAACTTGATCGTCATGGAAGCCGTGAGCTCTGCAATCTGCTGGGTCAGTGCCGTCATCTCCGATGAACCTGCCATTGGCTCTAATACCAAGATGTCACGGGCACGATCATGATATCACAGGTTATACCCGTGTGTGGGAATGTTGCCTGGAACACCTGCGAAATTAGAGCCGGTAGGCCCTGTGATGTCTCTGGCGAGGTAGAACGCAGCAGGAAGAACCTAGAAGATACAGACGACAGGAAATATGAGGTAGAACTGAACTTCTATTGTTCCCTTTTCTGATTACAAGAACTCTCTTTATATAGGACTAATCCTACCTTACGGACTAGGACTCGTAAAGGAAACTATAACTCTGACTTATACCTCAATCCTACTCGGTTACGTAGCAGTATCCTTCTCAGACACATCCTCATGACTATCCCGTCGAACCGAGTATGCTTCTAGCTTCTTCCCAGCACTAGGGCGACGCTGGTACGTACAGCCCCACCTGACATATATTTTCTCCTTTTTGTACTGCTGTATCCACAGGTGAGAACTTAGCCAATGCTAGGATAATATTTGTGTTTCATAGATTGAAGCTAGATTCAACACTAGCAATTACAAAGGTTATAGTTTTGGGTAGAAGTTTAAAAGAAAAGGACACTCAAAATCTGAATTCAGCTGAGATGCCTATCAGTAACATAGCAATAATTCTCATTTGCATTGCTAAACTAATTCAATTTTTAAGTATGTGCATATTTGTTATGCATAGATTACAACTATATGTAATGAAATTTTATGAAGTATGGCCACTCTATGTGCATGACAAAACCGGATATCTAATCATATCCCACAGCTCATGTAGATTCATAAGGTGAATCTTAAATTGAAAAAAATAATAATTGGTATTCCTATCTCATAGTTATTCAGATGCTTTTATTTACATGTGAAAACTATGCTATCAACATGGAAATCCATTGCATCCAACAAAAAACAACCCGATTTATTTCTCAAAAAATGAGCTAGGACAAGGGCTAAAGATTACTGTGGTGCATCGAACATATATGTCCCTCGCAGAGCTACAGAAGAAACAAGATCACTCCTTACACACAAACGCTGATTGCTCCATTATTTTCATTATTACAAAACTTCCCCAAAATATCTTAGATGATTATATAACATCCAAATCTGACACTGATTAATAAAAATGTTCATAGTTACTGGAAGTGTTGTAAGCCCTCAACTAAAACAACCCAAAATTTTATTAAACGTTTAAGAAATTCGCAACTAATAGCAAATCAAGCTCTTGCTGATAAGTAGCTCAATCGACAAATGTATTTTAAGTTTCAGTAAGGCAGTTTAGGTGTTCAACTAACAGATTCTCTTTCTATTTCCCCTTTTATAGTGAGGCTTTTAAGGTTGCAACAAGCAACGACCAAGCAACACCATAGCCCAACTCCAGCTTTCAGTCGTTGAGCACAGCACACCAAACAACTGCCATGAGGTACATGAATTGCTAAGTCAGTAGATCATCCCAAATGTATCTAAGAGTGGCTTGGATACTGACTAGCAGAGTATCTAGACATACATACAAAGTTTCTAGCTGATTAGTTCTAAATGAAACCATCAAGAGAAAAACACTTAAAAATGTAGTATTGCAAGAAATCAAAGCTGACTTCATGCATGAACCCGCTACACCTAATAATGAGTAATGACAGTATGAATTATGGTGGTGGCAGTTGAATCGACGAGAAAACAAACTTATCAGTTGTTGATTTCGCAGAGATACTTACTGCTCTTTCCGGTACACCAGGTGGGCCATCAAGTATTTTTATTCGTGCTTTAGACTCCTTGCACATCCTTTTTATAAACTCTCCTTTGCGGCCAATGATAGCGCCTACCTTCTGGGCTGGGACCAGTATACGGAAGACACTCTCTCCAGGCCAACCAGGCCATCTGTTATCATCAGCCTCTGCCTGCGATTTCTCCTGTTGCTTCACTTCCCCATTGTATGCATGCTCTGGGTCCTCCTGGTAAGGGTTTGCCGGCTCCTCATTGTACTGATTCCCAGGTTCTTGACTGTACAAGTTCGCTTGCTCCTCGTTGTATGGATTACCAGATCCTTCATCATATTTGTTCCCAGGTTCTTCATTGTATGGGTTACCCAGTTCTTCATTGTACTGCTCCGCCACATCGCTGTAATGGTTCGGTTGTTCCTCATGGTAAAGATTTTGCGGCATCTCACCCATGTCATGTCCAGCAAAATTCTCTATAGGTCCATCCATATATTCTAGTCACACAAAAGGAAGGTTTTGGTCAGAAGCCACAGATCATCTAACTTTAAGAAAACACATAAAAATTCAAAAACCCAGGAAACAGGCGTTGTTTCACAGGAATAGTGCACCGTACACAACCTTACATCTTCCTTTTGATAATAAATAATAGTTCCATGAGTATGACAGAGGAGCCTATGTTCCCAATAATGCTTAGCGAGCACGCAGACTACCAGCGTTGACCCTTGATATGCAGAGCAACGATGGACAATCAAACGCTTTAGCCGGTGCATATGGCTGTAATATCCTTGATTTAGAACACTCACAATAACAGCAAGAATACTACCAAGCAACAACAAGTACAGTTCTAGACTTCCATGGCAAACTAGCTTGACAACTCCAATTCCCCTTTACCTGTACCTCGCCATGGGCCAATGATAAAAACCTAAATCACACCTCCCCGGCTCCCCGCCCCCACCAAAAGAAATCAGCGCAGGGTACACACGTCGCCATACATCGAACCCTAAACGCCTAAATCCTAAACCCCACCGCGCGCTGGCCGCAACACCCAAACGGCCAAACCCCTTCGCTAAAATAAACAGCTAAGACCCAAATCCCGAAGCCTGCCCGCGCGAGAACGTCAGACAGAACAGGGTACGGGGAGGGGCACAGAGGAGAGGGTGTTACCTGATAGAGAGGAGGAGGAGGAGGAGGTGGTGGTGGTGGCGACGACCCCGGCAGCGAGGTGGGGGAGGGTTCTGAACGGCGGGGGAGCAGGCGGCGACGGCTGCGGATTCGGGTGAGGGAGGGCCGGATGGGAGCTCGTGGGCCATTTTATCGCGACTTATCACCGGTGTTATCAGACCCGGCCGGGCCGGCCATCGACCCGGCCGAGCCAGGCGGTCAGACCGCACGTTTAAATTGACATTTGTGTGTAAAAAATACTAACAAAATCAACAAGACAAAACACAAATCCATAACAATAATCAAAGAAACACAACGGTGACCAACAGTGCAACAAGGAACGACAAAGATGAGATAAGTCCCTGTACATGAGTGACACACAATTATGCAAGAACGTCGTATTGGAGTCGAACATCTTACGATCTCAAATACATTGTTCTAGCTAATAAATCTCAAGAGCAGCAGCTTGAACTAGACGAGGATTCAGGACATGCACAAATCAGTGATGAAGATTGAAGACAAGATCACAGGCGTTGCAACTTGCAAGCCCCGCCACTGTCCAGCCAGCAGCTTCTACCGCCAAGATAGCTTGTACCGGATGAAAATGGCAGGGGAAGCAGCCATCGTATGGGACCATGGAGGCAAGGAGGGGATTGGAGACTTGGGAATGGGGATGGGGAGTTGTTTGAGTCAAAGAGGGGATTTTTTTATGCTTAGCCTTACAGAAACACAAAAGAGAACTTTTTTATTATTTAACTCTTATTTAATTTATTTTTATTAATAACCCTTTTATATAACTTATTTTCAAATATGACCTTTTTGGTGATAAGCAACACTGTCGTGCCATGCATAAATCCAACGCTGAGCCAAAAAAAAAAATAGCCTATGGGCATGACAAAACAATATTGCCACATGTGGTGGCAGATTGCAGGGTCTGGCCACGTTACCATCGATATCCTGGAAACGTGTATTTGTCCTACCATGGGTTTGTGGTGTGATAAAAAATGTTATATTTGAAAATAAAGCTGGAAATAAATTATTAATAAAATAATTTTCAAAAAATATATTTAATAAAAAATTCCACAAAAGGCTAGGCCACCATTCAAAGTTCAATCATGTGAGTGTATTTTTGTATATAGACTCATGAGCAAAACTTGGCTAGGTCATACAAAACCGAGCGGGTCTGCTCGGTCAGTTAAAATCTGTCCAAGTTGAACGGGTTTTTTTGAATAATTACATCTATAATTTTGTGAATTTACTCGGACAGTTGAAGCTTAATGTCTTATAGACACTCGAGTAGTAATTTTCGTCATATCACCACCCTTAAAAAAACATGCGACTCCCTCCTCTCTTTCAACTTTGCTGATTGACTCCTCTTTTTTAAGTTTGTTTCGATCCTTGCGCACCATCAATCAAGTTAAGCATCCATCTGAATAATACACGATACAAAGACTAGAGGCAAGTACATTCATGTTAAAGCATCCATCTGAATAATACACGATACAGAGACTAGAGCCAAGTACATTCATGTTAAAGACAAGGTCGGTACCAAAGGTTTATCTTGAGTGCAATTCCCAGTCGCAGTGATGGAGATCATAGTATGTTCACTTGCAAGATCATTCGCTACATGGTGTAACTCGAAATGGTTGGACAGAAAGTCAGAAACCAAAAAAAAAAAGGTTCACATGGGCGGTCTGAATTCTTAAAGCAAGATTTCTGGGCCCATCAGTCGTTCCTCAGCTAACTCCTTGAGCATCTGAGTCAACTTCTCAGCAACATGAACGTAGGCTTGCGCTGATGCAGAGTTCGGTGAAGATATCACAATTGGTTTGCCTTTGTCTGAACCTGTTCTGATGTCTATTTCAAGGGGGATCTATTGAACAAATAAAAAAAGGAAACGATCAGATGAAGTTAGAAACAACTTCTCCCCATGCAAGCGCAGGGGCAAAACTACTGAAAAAATTGCAAAAAGAAAAAAGAAAGTATGAAGCATAGAAGTAAGACTCGTTAACCAAGCAGTTCTCGCATAAGAATATAAGACTTGGGTGGAACGAAAAGGTAGAAGAAAAGGCTTTCCTCTATCCTAAGTTGTAATCAGCAATAAATAACATATCAAGAAAAGGGTCAGGCTGGGAATATTCTTGTATCTCATTACACAATTAGTCATGTTCTTGTATATATGACATCTCTATATCCCAAAATTTATGATTATTTAGCCATCAAAATAACAGTAAAGTGCTAAAGAAAATTTTCAAATTTCCTCAGAGAAAAAAGACACTAGGTATAAGGTAATTGTTGTAACTGAATAAGTTCATGCCAATTCTAATAAATTCTGACGAATTTCACCGACCTCACCAAGTAATTTCATATCCATCTCCTCCGCGGTTCTCTGAGCTCCACCTTCCCCAAAAATGTAAGACTTTTCACCACATTTTGGGCACTTGAAGCAACTCATGTTCTCTACTAACCCCAGAATCTGCAAAAATACCCACCGAGTTGTGCTGGGAAGACTAGGAGTAGTATTGGAGAGTGATATAGGCAACAAATAAACTAATTAATTTTCAGTCATAAAATGATAGATGCCTTCTGTCATTGGATTCACAAGAATAGCTATGCAACTAGTCAAATACTCAAGCAGTTAAAGAAACTAAGACATACAAAAATCACAAAATGTAAGTCAAATAGACTGTACAGGAACTTGAACTTTACGAAACATGTTTGCTCCTCTTCTAGCATCGATTAGAGCAATATCTTGAGGAGTTGAAACAATTAAAGCACCTGCATAAACAACATGTAAAACAAATACTCAAAAAGCTGTATCAAACCCACATTCGAAGCTTCTTAGGAAGACATACAAATACCAGATAACTGAAGCCTTTGGGACATTGATAGTTGAGCATCACCAGTGCCCGGGGGCATATCAACAACAAGAATATCAAGATTCCCCCAGGCTACTCCCCTTGTCAACTTTTCAAGAGCACTCATTACCTGATACCAAGAAAAGTTATAATATTAGGAAAATAGATTTTGCCAAACAATACACCAAAATGGAAGTACGAAAAAATATTATTTTCTAAGTAAACAAGGACTTTCTATGACCAACACATTTCTGAGTAGCAAATACCAATTCATTAGATACTATTACTATGGATTTAAATAAAGTGCAACATAAGAATTTCACGTTGTAATAACGGATAACTTCAAAATTAGATTATAAAACACCTACTGTGTGGAATGAAAAAGTAAGAAAATGTCCACATCCACCAGCCCTTTCTAATCCTACCCCCAGACCAGTGTTGTTGTCTCAAAGATCCAAGAATTGTAGAAAGCAACCCATATTGCAATAACAAGTGTATGGGGTTGTGCTTGTTTCAATAAAATAACCATGCTCCATATTTCCAATGTATATTTCTACAGTAATATGCATGCTTGTACCCTTCTGTAGATGTTTTTACATTTACTAAGGATGGCAAAACAGTAGAAAAATTAATTTTTACACGAAAATGCATGCCCGATAAGGATATAGACACTTCAAGTGCGAAGGTAAAAGAAGCAAATGCAACAAAAAAAACAAACCATAGGACCTCTCCAAACAATTGGTGCATCTTTTTCTACAAGAAACCCAATGGACATACATCGCACTCCATGGTTCTCAACTGGAATCATCTTCATGGCTGTTAGAAAAGGAGATAATTACAGTCGACCAACGGACACATGGTAAACATATGCAAAAATGGCAGGTAAGAATATTTGCACCGCAATAAAAAAATTTCTGGTAATATAGGCATGTTAGTATCCATAAAATCATTAGTGATAGGGTACGGATAATAAAAGGCCAACCATGGCATGCTAATTAGTGTTTGAAGAATATTGCGGAATTACACATTCAACTAGCTCTACTCAACTCCATTCAGGTACAGCATAGTTTACATTGTGATCAAAACAAAATGCTTTTATCGCAATTTCAGACATCCTGGAGTTTAGTTCATCACACGGATTTGATAGCAAACCAAAGCGCTATTTAGTAAAGAAACATTGACACAGCTTGGTGTTATTCTCCTGATAATTTGTTTTAAACACTATTCCATATTTGAACATGCAGAGGCTATCTAGCTTTACTGGTTTAGTAAGAACTGTGAACAAAGAGATTGCATGGCAATAAGTAATCACAACTTTTTCAAAACAGACTTCTCTTCGGTGCTTTCAGCATAGAGTTTTGACTTAAATTTTTACTGCAATAAAGCTGTATTAAGTCAACATTTATTCAATTTCTCTGTTATACTTCAATTCAGATAAATCAAAATTATGCATGAAAACTGAACAAAACCGTACACATTTATTTGTTAGAATACACAACAGTATCATTACAAAAACAAAACATCAAAGCTCGAAGCAGAACAACTTAAAATACTAGCTAAGCCTAAGCATAGTAGCATTTAAGTGTTTAGGGAAAAAATAGTTTGTACTTTGTTGCGTGTGTTGAGATAGAATAGCTGATACCTTCACTTACTTCAGGCTTCGCATGGAGATTCATCATTGTGGGAATGGATGGTCCATATATGTCAGCATCAAGCAAACCGACCTTAAGCTGAAACTCCTTGGCAAGTGCTACAGCAATGTTAACTGCAAGAAAACAAGTAGCAAGACTAAGGGGAAATTCTGATGTAACAAGCAACATGCCACTCTGTTTCTGCGTGAGCACCTTAAGTTTACCAACTTAATTCAGTTCAACTCGATCGAGCACAAGTTTGGTTCACACCAGTGAGCATCGACTACCAATTTAAGGACCATGACAATCGTTAACCTTCTTGCCACTACATAGGATGTAAAAGCAGAAATTATGCCCCTAAACCATTGGCATCAAGCTGCCCAAGCCCCTCAAATCAGGCACTTAATCGACAATATCATAAGTCTAGGGGAAGTCTAGCACCATTTCTACTTCAAGATAGCTAATGGGAAATATCTTAAGTGTAGCACATTTCTACTTCAATGTGAATTACCAAATCTTCTTTTTTTAGACTGAATTCCCGAATCCTAATGCCCAGTCCGTTCAACTTTCTGCACTAATAAATTTGAAAATAACAGGAGAACAAAAGAGAACCAGCAGTGGTGGACTTGCCGACGCCGCCTTTCCCGGAGGCTACGGCGATGATGTCGCCTACGCCGGCGATCGAGGGGGCGCCCTTCGCGGCGGCGCTGTAGCATCTCCTACCACCAAGCAAGCCCTAGGGGGAAAAAGAACTAATGAAACGCAAATCTAGAGAAAATACGCTGATTTTTCGGATTCTTGGAGCCATACGGTCAAATGGGCATGGAAAAGCTGCAAATTTGGAGGGGATTCTTGGGAAAGGCTGGAAATTTTGGCAGGAATCGAAAAGTTCTAGTCTCACCGAGCGAGAGGCGATCCGGAGCATCGAGAAGAGATAGTCTCAGGATAGTGAGGCGGAGAAGGCGGCGGCGGCGGAAATCGCGAGTTCGCGAGGTTGAGGTCAGTTGCAGTCGTTCGTGAGAGTGCAGCCGGATCCGCATGCCCGGATGCATGCCTCACTACCTCTCGAGCCATCCGATCGCAAATCAACGCCTCGGATCGACGAAGAAGCGCCTAGGTCTCATTTTTTTCAATTGGAATTGCTATTCATCTACCACGATGGTGTGCCACCTGACCGTCTTCTCCGTCTCCAATGAGGCCAAACGCAGGCAAACACTATTTCAAACAAAATTGGCTTTACCTCAGCATAAAATTAAATACATACAAGTGCCACCAGCTCCACCTAAGTCAGCTTACCACCATCGATTGACCCTTGTCCAACACCCCATCATCGATGCCTCTTTCTTTTTCTTATATTAAGAAGATGTGTTAGAGAGGCTGACACCTGTTGCCAAAAATGATGACAAAGAAAGGAGAAGGAGGCGTGAGGGAGGATGCTATCGAGGCGATGGTGTGCAAGGAGGATGAGGAGGAAACGCACGAGAGGATGAGGAGGGTGCGATATAGCTTTGGCTACCCTCACGGGTGCCAGTGAGGTGCCGCATGAGCAATGATGTGGTGTTGTATCGGTGATTTAGGGTTTGAGTATTTGGGCTCAACTGTATCTGGTTGAAGCGGTGATGGATACCTCCACCTTGATCATAAGAAGACGATGATGAAGAGAACTATGGGTGTTTGATTTAGATTGGAGGGCTACGAATTTCGACTGGTTTGTTTAAGAGGAATAGTCAAATGATGTAATCTTTGCAGAAACAAATACACACTCTATAAAACTTATAATGATTCATTATAATATTATCTTAGAATTTCTCATATGGTTCGAGTTCTCTATACAGATATTGTACTTCTTCATTTTCTGTGTGCAGTGATGCAATTCCCCAAGAATAGATCAATTCCAACGTAACCAAGGTGCTGGAACTTTTGCTATGTCTACAACACATATTTATGTGCGAATTAACCTAATACATGTACATTAAAACCCTATTTGGAACATAGAAACTTTTTTCAATACCCGTGAGAATTGAATTATTTACTGTAAAATTTCTATAAAATTCTTGCGTTTCAAATGGGCCTAGAGATATTTGTAGGCAACCAATCCAAGTACGAGCCATCTAGTTTTCCAAGTTTGAGTTTAGCCCTGCCTGGCCAAGCCTATATATCAAGCTCTCCAAGGTCTGCGTGGTTGAGCACGGCTGGACCTGATATTTAATTAAATAATATAATTTTCAATATATATTTGTGCATTTTATTCATCCAAAATCATTATAAACTAAAAACTAATAAATATACTTTTATCGTGGTTTTTTTGACTCGGGCTGGCTTTGGGCTCCAGGTATGTCGTCGGGGCGGCCGTGCTCGAGCCTAACGAAAACTTTGAGGTCAGTCCTAAGCTCGGCACAGAGAGGCATTTGAAAAACTCTAGTACAAATGCACCCTAAATATTATCCCTTTCCATATTTTTTTGGGACGGGTGTTTTTTTGAGTTGAACAGGACATCTCAACCGATGCCCCTGCTCCAATATTTATTGAAACCGAGTCTCACAGTTTTAGCTCCGTACATAGCAAAGGTCTGCTTCGAACGGCTTCAGCTTATTTAAATCAGAAACCACTTAAAACGCATTGGTTTCTAATTTTAATTTATTTTAGTTTTTTAGTTTTTTTTCATATTCCTTTGTATCGACCATGATGATTCAATGGTTTTTCTCAAAATTTTCTATTTTTCTTATTTTTCAGAAAAAATAATAGCCGCTATAATACAATTTCATCCCGCAGCAAAAGGACGAAGCTTTAAGCCGTTTTGAGCTGCCTTGTACACCCCATTTCTTTTTTTCCCTCATTTCTAGATCTTGGTTAACATCTCAAACATTATTGATACATAACAAACATGACAAGTTCTCCATATATTCCTCTCCTGGGTTTATATTTTATCTTCATGGAGAGGGTATGTTTTTTGGACTGTATTTTATAGCTAAAATTTTTGAATTCCGAACTGTTCGCGAGAGACAGTACGCAGAGGGAAATAGTCATATGCGATTTTGGTCGGTATAGTTTGTACTACCATTTATCTGTAGACCCCGCCTTAAAAAACGCACCGTTTAAAAGCTAGGTACAGTAGCATAAGCCAAAAACTACAGGCCATAAGTGCTAAAGAACCCACCCCATTTCTTCGCTTCTATCTTCCTGTTTTCTTCATTCCAATCTCTTCTCTTGTCGTAGGGGTGGCACAACCCTCCGTGACTGGGCCTCGCAACTGGCCCAATATGTAATAGGCCTAATAGTATAAAGGAATGTACCAATGTACCTCTACATTATGTAATTATTAAGGAGTAGAATGGTAATTTTCCATCCTACCCCACTCATATATATAAACCCCAAGAGAGGCATGAGGGAACAGGATCACTCATTTCCCACATATCGTCTCTCTCTGTTGATTCTCCTCTTCTAGTCCCCCTCTACTGTTTCGTCTCATCTGTAGCCACAACATCTCCTATAGCTTCTTCCTTCAGATGTCTCATCACTTTGTACTTCTTATTGTTAATCCAAAATCTAGCTATGTACTCGTAAATAGAACTAATGTGTAATTGAAAGATATCAGAAATTTGAGACCAAATAACCTTAGCCACCACACAATCAAACAAAAGATGATTAAAATTTTCATTTATTCCAAATTGCAGGGATATAAATTGAAGTTAATAATAACATGCAAAGATTCTGAAGAGTAAACCCCATTGCTTTCATGATGCCAAATCAGAGCATCATTTTCCTCAGTTAAAACAATATGCTGGATAGCATTTTCCAACTCATACCACCTTAACATCATCTCCTCAGAGAATGACCTCCTAAATGAGCATTTAACCTGACCCATCCAAAATCTCATGAATAGTTTTTCCCTTCTCATTGTCAATAACATATAGGTCCCAGAATTGGACAGCTAGAGGAGAGGTTCCTAGCCAAATGCCTTTCCAAAACCTAATTTTCTTCCCGTCTCCAACCATCCATCTATACCCAAATTTTATAGCCTTAGCAGCCAGAGCACCCCTTTCCAAAAATTGAGAAGCATTCATCTCAGAGTGACGGGTGCTTTGTACTGCTAATTTTTTTTGAAAGAAAATAGTGTTGGAAATTAAGAGAGTGTTGGCGTATGTATGGTATATATGTATGTAGGCATTTTGCACACACTTTTCCCGCCATCTATTGCATTCTGCCATCAAATAGCGGTTTCCACCTGATATGTTCCCTTGTTTGTATCAATCGTATGTCCCCAACTTAAATAATCCTTAATTAGCATTGTGGAGGATGTTTTTATAAGCTCAAAGTTTTTCTTTTGCAACTTATAAGCTCTAAGGTATTCGTATTGGCTGCGTTGATATCTTTTAGATGAAAATCAATATTAATGGCTGAAAGAAATGATTTTTAGAATAAAAACGCAAACGGTAGGAAAAATAAAGAATAGATGCATGTGCAAGGCAGGAGTTAGAGGAGTAAAAAACCTGTTTCGAGAAACTGGATATTCATAGTGACTTCTGCCTTCTCCAAACAGAAACCAATACGAGTGCCACTAAGTAACGCATCCTTCTTTGTGCGCACGAAACCTATCCAGTACGTTAAGATAGATGCACGTGTAAAACGAGAGTTAGAGAAATAAAAACTATTTTAAAAACTAAATATTTATATTAACTTCTAACTACTCTAAATAAAAATCAATATGAACGTCACTGTGTAACTCATCCTTCTTGATGCACACGAAACCTATCCAGTGCACCAACATTTGATAGGTCAAATATGCATGCTTGCATGTTCCACGCAATTGCTAGTCGATCTGTACTGCTTGACATATATAAAGTAACTAAGTTTTGGAACCAACAAAAGCTAGTGCATAATTCGAAGCAATCCTTTCTCATGTCGACCGTACGTGTGGAAGCAACAGTACGCACTGAAATGCATGGCAAATCGGCATGCAAAAGCTCGACAAGCATCATGAGATTAGAGATTCCCAGCTGCAGCTAAATGATAAACAATTAAGCTCGTGGCTCATGTGTGATTAGCCAAAAGCGCAGGCGTATGCCTTTCGCAAGTCGTTGTTATACATGTACAGACCTGTTTATAGCAAGGAATCGAAACTAAGCTGCTTAAAAAAGGGTATCAAGGAGCTTTTCGAGCCTGCAACAAAAGCTAGCAGGAACCAGCAGCGAAACGTCTGCTAGTCAACACCGATAATACTAGCTAGTATGTACGATTGAATGACAAGAAAAAACAAGTACTGATCAAACACAGATGGAAGTTAATTAGTTAGTTCCTAACTAATTAAAGCAGTAAATAAAGCTGTTGGAACGTGTGTGACGTTAACACAAGACTTGGACCCGACCCCATCAAGAGTATACGTCATCGGTCGATCACTTTGGCGAAGACTGTTTTTTTCCAACATATATATTTTCTCGACAAATTCCCACTACTGTACACAACATGACACGTACACAGGTGGTTCATCTCTATATATTTGCATGCATTCTTACGGCAAGTTATCTCATTGCACTTACACGAGAAAGGTAGGCAAGATCGCGAGCTCCATCTCACTACAGAGATCGATCGATCCCTAGCTAGCTTGCTACACAAACAAGCACACAAATTTTTTTCCTACACATATACAAGTTTAGAGAAGAGAACTACAAGCTAAGCTAGCATGGGGTTGCTCAAGTTTCTCTGTGCCTTGGTGGTAGCAATTCTTGTGATCATGTCAGCCAGAGGCCTCGGTGCTGTGGCGACGAGGCCACTGCACGACGCAGACACGGCGGCGTTGGTCGGTGAACACGGTGGCCGACGGTTGGTGGGAAACGCCGACGACGAGTACGGTGTCGAAGAGCTCTGAACATTCCAATTATACGAACGACCCCAACATCCATCATTGATCCATTTTCGCTAATCTTGAGAGGTCGAGCAGCTAGCGATCGATATATGGCTCTGCTTGAACTTAATATATGTGTGACTCAATCTCAAAATACCCCAAGCATAAAGCTATCTAGCTTGAAAATATAAAGTGTGCATGCGCCTATATATAGCATCTACATATATGTATAAGAATATATGTGTGTCGTTGGTTTTAGTTTTCGATAAGATACATGCATGCATATGCATGGGCAGATTAAGTAGTCACGTAGACACAGCGATGAGTACAGATATATGATATGTACGTATGTTTAAGGGTTAATTTGTATGGTTTGAGATATTTGACATGAATTTACTTGATCGAGTTATTTTGGTTCCATGTAATTAATAATGCATGTTGTAACCTGCTATGTACATACTAGCTTGTTTGCTACAACCAATACAAGAACTCTATCTACATCATATTTCTACATATGTGGTTTTTTTAATGTTGTTGTGGTACTTAGAGCAACTCCAGCAGTAGCCCTCAAAACAGGGCCTCTACTTTTCATTTGAGGGCTCCCCCTACTTTTGAGGGCTCTGTTTTCTGAGCTGCACTCCAGCAGGAGCCCTCAAAACAGGGCCCCTACTTCTCAATTCACTCTATTTCCTCACACACTATATGCATATGTATGAGACAAAAGCACAATACATAATAAAATATTTATGATTTCACAATGAGGGACAATATTTAAATATATGAATTCAAATACGAATATTCAAATTTAAATTCAAATTTATTCCGAATTTAAATTGAAAGCACAAAGTTCATCACATAACATTCAAATTTGTTTCAAATTCAAATACGAATATTCAAATTTATTCCGAATTTAAATTGAAAGCACAAATATGAATTCAAATACGAATATTCAAATT
>CM029656.1:38853704-38973704 GCA_017311315.1 Dendrocalamus latiflorus | reverse complement strand
CCCGGACGGGCTGCAATGCCGGTCATTGGTAACATGCACCAGATGCTGATGAACAAGCCGGTGTTCAGGTGGATCCACCGCCTGCTCGACGAGATGGACACGGATATCCTTTGCCTCCGCTTGGGACCGGTCCACGTGATCACTGTGGCCTCGCCGGAGATGGCCCGGGAGGTCCTGCGCAAGAACGATGCTGTGCTTGCCTCGCGGCCCTCATCGTTCGCGTCGCGGTCGTTCAGCATGGGATACAAGAACACCATCATGTCACCGGTCGGCGACCAATGGAAGAAGATGAGGCGGATTCTCGCCTCAGAGATCCTCTCGCCGACCATGGAGCGAAAGCTGCATGGTAGGCGCGTCGAGGAGGCCGACCACCTCGTCAACTACGTCTACAATCTATGCAACAAGAAGCCGAGCTGCACCGTAGACGTGCGTCATGTGGCAAGGCACTTCTGCGGTAACATCATTAGAAAGCTCGTATTTGGCAAGAGGCACTTCTGTGAACCTCCCGCCGAGTCTGCCCGTGGTCCTGGGCGGGATGAGGAGTCGCACGTCGACGCGCTCTTCACGGCGCTCGACTACCTCGGCGCCTTCTGCGTCTCAGACTACTTCCCGGCGTTGGTTGGCCTCGACCTGGACGGCCATGAGGAGGTCGTTAATGGCCTGATGAGGACATTCAGTAGGTTGCATGATCCTATCATAGAGGAGAGGATGGAAGAATGGAAGACTCTTAGAAAAGGTGGTGAGAACAGAGAGGTTGGTGATTTTCTTGACGTGCTGGTATCCCTGGAGGATGCAGAAGGACAACCGTTGTTGACAGTCGAGGAGATCAAGGCAGAAACTCTTGTAAGTTTTTTATAGCTCGCTTCTTTCGAAACTTTAATTATTTATCATTAAGAAATAACCTATTGATTGCTAGGACAGTGTTGGCCGTAGAGCTTGACCACTCCGTCAAATTCGTTAATTATATTTCTTGTTTTCTTTTTTCTTTTTTTGCGATCTATTGTTGATGCCTTCTAGACTCACGCATACTGTAACCTAATATAGGAAGGTCTTGTTCCAGCTCCAGCTTATCATGGAAATAGACTTGAAAATTATTCGAACAAAAGGAGTGTCTACGGGGAAAATTTTAGCTCCTCATCATTTGGCCTTAGACAAAAGTTTTTTCCGCTTTACAACTGTACAAGATATATAGCCTAGCAAATACGTTTTTATGTTGACACAGACGTACTATATTTGTTTGTTAATAAATTGGCAATGGTAAATTACTTAATGCTCAATCGAGCTATGCACCCACACCGTGAACCGTCCGACACATGTAAATGATCCATATGAAATAGGAGTTTGGGTATGAAATGTTCTCGGGAGGTGCTTATGGCTCTTCTCTTCTCTATACCCTTGATATAATTATGGAGAGTTTTGAACTCATTTAATTTACTTTTGTAATTAATGCCATGGAAGTGCTTATTTACGATGGAACTAGTTCAAACCAAGATGAATTTAATATTTTTTATTTTCATATCTTACATACATTTTCTTTATGCGTATGAAAAAGTACCGACATAAAATGTTGTGAATCTCGATGCACATCAACGGTATTGATTTGGGTGCATAGACTCCATGGTGCACAAAACATATGTCCATTTGACAAATGCTTTCTTTAATATTTGAATTGTAGCTTTTTTTAAAACAAATAATGCGGTAGTGTACAGCTGTACTTCAGAGGCTAGGGGCATTGATAGCTAAGAATACCGTCTTGTGTTGTTGATGCAATTGAGGTTGACTTGCAACGATGCATATAAATGCAGGAGATAACACTGGCAACAGTGGACAACCCATCAAATGCAGTGGAGTGGGCATTGGCAGAGATGATAAACAACCCAGATGTGATGAAGAAAGCAATCGACGAACTTGATGAGGTAATTGGCAGAGAAAGACTTGTTCAGGAATCCGACATTCGCCACCTCAAATACCTCAAGGCATGCATCCGGGAGGCATTCCGCATCCACCCGTATCACCCTTTCAACCCGCCTCATGTCGCTGTTGCTGATACCACCATCGCTGGATACTTGGTCCCAAAGAACAGCCATGTCATGCTCAGCCGAACCGGACTCGGCCGAAACCCTAAAGTCTGGGATAACCCTCTCGAGTTTCGACCGGAGAGGCATCTGAACAATGTGGATGTGGCACTGGCTGAGCCAGAGTTACGGTTTGTATCGTTCAGTGCTGGTAGACGTGGTTGCCCTGCAGTATCACTCGGTACTTCTATTACAATGATGCTGTTCGCAAGGCTCCTGCAAGGGTTCACCTGGAGCATACCACCTGGTGTTGATAAGATTGAGCTTCAGGAGTCATCTACGAGCCTTACACTGGCCAAGCCACTAGTTATGGAACCGAAACCACGATTATCGCTCCATCTATATGATGCAAAGTAGATCTATTTTGTGTAATTTAAGCTCACCCTATGGGATATATAAATTCAGTTTAGGTCAACAAACTCTCGAGGCTGAGAATTTCACATGGCTAGTAGGCACGTACTCCTATCCGTGCCTTTGCCAAAAGTGGTTTTCAACAGATGAGTTTTGGTTAGGACCTGGTACTGCTAGATTCTAATTATGCTTAGGAATGTATGGACCTTTTCCCTAAAGTTATAAAAACAAATCATGTAAGAGTGTTTTCTAGAAATTGCGCCCCTCACAAAATTGTGACAATCAACCAAGGAAATTAGAATGATAATTTTAGGGAGGCAATACAATAATGTAAGATTGTTTTCTAGTGTTGCAAGAACAACGCGAACTAATCACTCAACCACGTGCTCTCTGCTCCTTTCCGTAACGGTGACATTAACGGTGACATCTTTGTTTTCTTTTAAAACATTAACGGCGACATATCTTCGCATTGTCGGAAGGAACGTACACCAGTGGCACGGAAACAGCTAAAGAATGCGTCGTACCGCGTTGAATAGTAAACAAACGTGTTAATTGTTCAAAACTGAACATGACATACCTCTACTTCCAGCACAAAATTAACTTTGATTCTGTGTCAAATCAATGGTTTTGAAAACGCAGTATTGCTCGGTACTTTGTTAGAATGATGCTGTTCGCAAGGCTCCCGCAAGGGTTTACTTGGAGCATATATACCACCTGGTATTGATAAGATTGAGCTACAAGATTCATTTACAAGTCTCAAACTGGCCAGGCCATTGGTTATGGAAGCAAAACCACGATTACTGCTCCATCTATATGAGGCAAATTAAGTATATTTCTTAGTATAATTTAAGCTAAGATATGAAATATATATATGTATATTCAGTTAAAGAATAACAACTCTCTAGGCTGAGAATTTCACATGGCTAGGTGGCACTCCTTTACGTGCCTCTGCCAAAAGTGGTGTTTCAGTCGATGAGTGCAACTGTTTCGGTTAGGACATAAAATTATGAGTTGGAACATGTTTAGTAGGACTCCAGCTCCCGGATTACCAACCGGAAACAGTGGCGGACCCAGAAATAAAATACAGCTAGGGCGAAGTCAGAAGCATGAAGCAAACAGTATTACCCAAAAGCAAAACAATCCATGTTCAAACAACATTGTAATCGCACTAATAAGAGTATATGATACAAAGTAAAAACAACAATTACAATTCGCATGTAAACATATATAGATAACGATTTGACATTGAAAAATACCTCGCTAATGAAGCTTAATCCACAATTGTACATGTGCGGCCACCGTTCCGCTTTCCTTGGTACTTCTGCTTGACAATTTGCTAAAATAGCTATTCAAATCCTTTCTATTCATTTTGAATTTGAACAAGCCAAAGATCATTGTTTCTGGAGAGGTAAAAATATAAATACCCTCATTTAGTCATTTTGACAAGCTAGTTTACATATTCTACAATACAATCTACATAAAAATTTTACAAGCTATCAAAACTAATACTCAAATACATAAATCTAAAATCTAGAATAAATAAAATTTATTGCACCTTTATAGAATAGAAATTATAGAAATGCTCAAATCAGTGAATCAGCTCACTCAAGCCTCAGCCGACTGCTCAAATCCTCAGGCCTCACGCAGACACCGACGCCCCACCCGGCCGCTCCTCAATTCCTAAAATCCCCCAGCTGGCCGGCTCCCAGTCCCGGGCTCCCCGCGACCGCGACCCCGCCTCCCGCCTCCCCGCCTCCCCGCCTCGCGCCTTCCGCCGGGCTCCCCGCCTCCCCGCCTCCCGCCTTCTGCCGGGCTCCCCGCCTCGCGCCTCTCGCCTCCTGTCGGGCTCCCCGCCTCGCGCCTCCCGCCTGGGCGCCGCCGTGCCGTCCGAGACTCCGAGTGTCCGACGACTCCTCCGCTTGGGCACCGCCGCGCCGCGCCGCGCCGTCCTCCTACAACTCCGCCTGGGTGCTGCCGCCACGCCTTGCTCCACCTCTGCCGCCGCGCCTTCCTCCGCCTCTGCCGCCGCGCTCCCGGGATCTAGGGTTAGCGCTACTCTTCGACTTGTGTTGGCCCCGGCCCGTGCGTACTGCATAGTATATCTCTTTGCTTTGTTGGGCAGAGTATTTGTGTGTTGCTTGGGCTAATGGACTTGGGCCTTGTGTGCTTCCGAGCTTCCGGCTAATGGAGGCAGCAGCGGCTAATGGAGGCGGCGTGTGCTTCCGTCGGCGCAGGGGGAGGGGGGGTTCCGGCCGCCGGTTGGGGGGGGGGTTCCGGCCGGCGAGGAGCTCGGGCGGCCGCCCGGGCTCGCCCGAAGGGCAGGTCCGCCCCTGACCGGAAAGCCGGAGCCTAGCCAAACACCCCAGCACTAGCACCCTTTTTTTCTAGAATCTGGATTCTCCAGTCACAAAAAACCCATGAAGTTGAGGGTTATTTACCCACCGAATGCAACCAAACAAAATCCCTCATCCTCCCCACTTTCTCCCCTCTCCACTCATTTCACTGCTTTCGACTCGACTTCTCTCTCGCCCGCACGGAGCTCACGTTGGCAGCCCCAGAGCTCCTCGACGCCGCCTTCCCCTGATCCCCTCGACGCCACAAGGCCTAGAGAGTAGAGACCCTGGACGCCGTCAGCCCCACAATCTACCAGCGCCAGCCCTGCCGGCAGCCCCGGAGTTCGCTGCAGTCGGCCCCAGAGCGACCTCGACCGCGAGCAGCTAGCCGCTTCCCCGCGCGTTCCTCCTCCTTTAGCTGCCTTCTTTCTTCTTCTTCTTTTTTCTTTGGATTACGGATTTTATCTGAAAGTTCTAGATCTGAGACTAGATTAGCAGTGGTTTTGGACAAGATTGTGGGAATGTTTACATGCCAAACAAATACATATTTAGGATTGTGCAGAATTTGGCTATATCTGGGATTTTTTTATTTATGGCAGTGCATTTCTGCGTGAACCGATTGATGATTAGTTGCTACAGCTATTGCTTGTCCTTGCTCATCTGCATAAACCGATTGTTCATGGTACACTGGACAGAGATACATCTGAATAAGCCTTCTCCATTCCATGAGATGTGAGAGGTGTAATTGTTCTATTTTTGTAAATGTTCAGAGACAGTAATTGCATACAGATGTATTGTTTTATCAGAGAAGTCAAACCGAGTGATATTTAAGATTTTATAACAAGTTCAAAGTTCACAGATGTATAAATTGTCATAGATGTGTAAAACGTTCGGAGGACAATGTTGAATTGGTTGAACTGCATCTATGTAACTCCCCGTGTTTTTAAAACTAAACGTAATTACTAATCGCACATCAACAGTAGTATTTAACCGCATAATTAACATCATTGTTGTAGTCGCTCCAATTATTAAAATTCGCCATCAATTTAAATTGATTAAGGACAACAAAGTAAATTAAAAACAACTTCAACGTACAATAGAAATCAAAGTCATTTTCATATTGCCGATTACACAATGAGTTCAATAATTAAATTTTACATCAGATACAATTCTTACAGGCTTGCAATTAATCAGGAGCTACAGAATTTAAACTGCATGCATCTCATTTCATACACTTAATTACAATTTGCCGGATTTACAAAAAATAAACTATGGTTTTATTTGCGAGAAAAATAAATTGAGCGTTACCTAAAAAGACTGGACAAAAGAGGAAAAGAATTCAATAATGTAGTTTGCCATTAGAACCCTAAATTACATATCAAAATGGGATTTTCACTCATAGAGATACTAGACCATCTAGGGCCAATCAGCACCTCTCGTAGCAGTAGGGTTTCATCACACGGTGTTACAAACCAACATGACTCCATTCCAAAATTCTATTTTCTAGCCAACCAGACAAAATATCCAGATTCAACACCCACCATGCATAGTAGAAACACTATAGCCACAGAAAAGCACAGAGCAATGATAAGGTCAAAGCCAAGCCAGGCACAAGGGAGAGAGGGGCATTTCCCATTGACCAGAGAAACCAGCAGCCATGGCCAAGCCTATCTTCCATCTCCTCTCTTTTCCCCCAGAACTCCATCCCCATTGCCAAAGCATTCGGCCACACCAAGAGGAGCAAGGCAAGGAGGCAAGCCAGCAAGGCCAAGGGAGCAAGGTAGCATAGCTTCAGGCACTAGGAGGAGAAGGCGACAAGCCCCACAAGCTCACCATCAGCCCAACCAATCCAAGAAAGTGACAAACAATGGCAACCTCTGATTCCTTCCTAAACCGAACTGACAATCAACAAACAAGGTATCCCCAATCTGTTCCACACTTTTGTCATCTCTATATCGGGAATCGGGACTACACCATGCACACCACATACACAATTAAGCATCCAACAGTAGCATCACACAGCCACCACAGAGCAAAGGGGAGGAGTATACCAGGGTGAGGTCGCTGTGGTGATGGCATGCCAACACTGGCAACCAACGTGTACCCGATAGCCACCCCATGCTTCCCGACGCATGGGAAGGCCTTGAGCCCAGTTGTAACGAGCCGTGTAGCATCCCACTATTGCATTCACCATCCTCAAACAAAATTAACTCAAATCATGGAATTAAAATCAAGCAAACTCTTAATTAGTGTGGAGTAAAGGGGATGAATGGGGTTAAGAGAAGGATTAGAGAGGGGACGAGGCACTAGAGCCATGGCAGCCAACACATGGAGGAGTTGGGGAGGCACTAGACATTGGGGGTGTCGGAGCCGGATTTTGTCAATTTAGACTCTTCTCTGATTTCACTACACTATTCTTTGAATTAGTAGATAGTGATCATAGATACATTGTTGTATATCAAAATCATATCATGCGGAAGGGTAAATAATACAGCAATAAACTTACACAAGGGCCATTCAGGCCAAAATCATTAGAAAAGCAGTAGCAGAAACAGAAACTTCACACATGTGGAACCCTCAAGACACACCCATAGGCAGCCTACTGGGGTTCACAACCTAGTTCTTGGACTCATCATTTTCTAGCTGTGTCGACTCCTTTAGATGACCACAAGGCTTGATTTTATCTTTCTTACTGATTGAATAATGGTAATTGAGCAAGAATAAGTATAAAGATACTCAGCAAGCCATCACACATAATGCAATAATAATAGATGCAAAGTTGTCAAGGGAAGCTTGAGGTTCTTTTATTTGTGAAAACGCCAATATTTTGATATACAATTATAGGAAATTCCTGAGACCCAACATTTTTTACTAAACCATATTTTTAAAGATTGTAAGAGTATGCAATATTAATAGTAGTGCAGGTTCCATCCACCTGTTACAGAGCATGGCTCCATCTACCAAATGCTAGTTTTGTTATTAAAGTTACATCCACTTATTAATATCACAAGGTTACATCCACCCAAGGCAATTCAAATTCAGGGTTACATCCACCTGACAAGTTTTTCATCCCATCCGCAAAGTTTTAGAAATAGATAATAACTCGAGTAAGGTCCCATACCTGCCCATGACAGTAGGCACGGCCGTTCGAAAAATTTTCACTGTACAGAGGTCATACACTTACCCACATGAGATAATCAACTTGTTATATTTCATATATTTCCTTGAACATGTGAATCAAGAAGATCACCATAAGTCCTTTACAATGTATCATCCAGTGTAGGTTATACCTGCTGAGGTTTCATCTGAGTGAGGTTACGTCCACCATGCCTAGACCCCCACTTGCACCACACAGTGGCTTACACCAATGACACAACCCGTGTCCACGATGGCTTATAAGCAATGACGTGACTCGTGGGTCACTCCAATGGTGCAACCTGCACTGGATGATGCAAATTAGTTATCCAGGTCGTACCTATTATAGACTTGTGGTTGCACTATTTTATATTAAAAGGTCATTACAAGATTCAATTCTTAGTGTTATCTGGGCAGTGCTACCACAAACCAAACATTCTTGTGCTGCATCCGTACCAACACTTCTTACCATTCGCCCTAATAGGTAAAGCAAGTTTTAAGGTTTTGAGAAGCATAAAATACTTTAGACCAATGTATTAGTCACTTCCCTCTAGTGAGCACCCAAATCAAGTTTCTGGTTTAAAATTGATGATAGGGTAACTTAATGCCCCTGAGTATCAAGCAAGACTAAGTATAGTGCTAAGATACAACTTATAACTAGAATGTTTACCATTAATTTTAGGGCGACAATGTCCCATGTTCAAAGTCAAGGAGTGGGTCTAATTAAACAATTATCTACAAGAATTTAACTATGAACAAGTGTGAATATAATTTGCATAACAAGGTAAAGCATGCAATTTGATATTTTCAAATAAAATAATTTACATTCAAAAAATGAGAGACCATGTGGAGGTATCCCCATGTTTGTGATGAGTAATTGATGGTTGAGATAGAGAGTTTGAGTTTATTTTGGGTATTCCAGGGTTGAGTACCTTTCATTAATGCTAATGTTGATTAAGCTGTTTCGTGCGGTGTATGTGACGGTTTGCTTGTCTATGTGGCTGCAGGACTTCGGAGCTAGGTCATGGTGAGGCGTGGGAGTACTGGGACTAGGCACAGGAGGTGTTGAGGTCCAGACGGTCGGAGACGCCAAAGATGATCGAGGCTGCTGAGGTGGTTGCGAGTCGGGAGATGAGAAACTGGAGCTAGAGCTACCGGTGGAGGACATGACGGGCAACGACGAGTGGACCGGGACTAGGCTCAGGGAGGAGTCGGAGGTCTAGACGGCTGGATGTTGGTTGCGGTCGTGTGCGACAGAACAGACTAGGACTAGACTCAGGTGGAGTCGGAGGTCTTGGTCGGAGTCGGGTGGACACGACGGGCAGCGGTGAGGTGGATCAAGACTAGGCTTAGGGAGGAGCTGAGGTCCAGATGGTCAGGATGCCGGGTGCGGTCGTGTGCAGCGGAGCGGACCGGGACTAGACTCAGGGAGAAGTCGAGGTCCAGACGGTCAGGATGCCGGTTGCGGGAAGCTTCCGGGAAGGTGCTTGAGGGGCAATTTGGAGAATTGACTCAAGTGGCTGTTTCCCTCCAATTCTGATGAGGGTTTTGACTCCTAACTCTTTTGGTGTGTGAGTTTGGGAGTGGATTGTAGCTGCCACTTCTTGAATTTCCTCTTGAGGTGTGAGCTCCATCTATTTAGTAGGTGTGTGTTCTGGAGAGAGGGGGGGGGGTAAGGGAAGTGAGCTGAGCAGAAGCAAGGGCAGCGTGAGTGTCCTGTGTGTGTATGCTTCTCAGTGAGCAAGCATGTAGTGTCAATTTCTTTTCAATTGCGTATGGGGACGTAGTGAGATGGTTGTAATCCCTGTGTAATCATTCTTGTCTTTGCATTTCCTTGAGAAATCTTGAGTTCGAGATGTTGGTTCGCAGGTTGTTCTTCTCTGTGCTTAATTTGTTTGAGTAGAATCTTTGCTTGAATAGCTAATTCTTGGTGGCTCTGTGATGGGAGAATACGCAAGGCCATTTAGCTATTCCATTCCCAAGAGCAAATGGAAGATTCAATGACTTCTGTCATTTCTCTTTCCCTCGCTGCATTTACTCTGCTCTGCATTTATTAGGGTTTGATGGCAGGGGACATCAGGTCCTTTGATTTTCTAGATGCAAAGTTGAGTTTGAGGTGTGGTTTTCTACTCTAAGATCATCTCCCTGCTATATTCAAGGTCTCTTGAATAAAAGGTTGGAGGATGACAAGAAATTTGGAAGTTTATCTCCTTTTCAGTTCAATTCCTGATTTCTGTCCAAATCTCAGTTCCCTGCACCTTTTGATTGTAGTCTTTTGTTTCTGAGCTCCTTCTGTTATTTAGTTTAAAGTCCTTGTGAAGAAGGCTTGAAAAGAGCAGCAAAATCTCCCAAGATTACTTGTCTTCTGCTGTTTTATGAAAATACCGTGTAGAAGGTTTCATTCGAGAGGCTTGCAGTCTGCTTTGTTTTCAGGGGACCAGTCAGACCTCTAGGGTTTAGCCCGGTCTGACCAGTCTGTGCATGGCGGTCAGACCGGCCACCACATGGCGGTCCGACTGGTGGCCCTCTGGCGGTCTGACCGGCCGGGTGAAGGCGGTCTGACCGGCCCACTTAAGGCGGTCTGACCGGCGGCATCAAAGCGGTCTGACCGGTCGAGTGCCTACCGTCAGACCGCCTGAAGCACTGCGGTCTGACCGCCCGAAGCACTGCGGTCTGACCCCGACTCGAACAACGCTCGACAGATGCTTGCGGCCTTGGATTTGCGTGTTTGGGAGATGAAAGTGACCACCATCAAGGACACAATAGATCTTTTGACTTTGACTCTTGATGCGTTGTACTCACGCCTCAAGACTCACGCGATTGACATTGTCTCTCGCAAGTCGAAGTCTCAGTCGATGGCTTTGGTCTCTGATCCCAGTCCTGCCTCTGGATCTTCTGCTGACACTATTTCGGTTTCTCTCTAGCTGCTCTGTGTGAAATTGATGATGATCATCTAGACCAGCTCCCAGAAAACCAACTAGCCCTCTTAGCCCGAAAATTTTCTCATGCATACAAGAAGGTTAGGGAGAGAAAGAGAGGAGGACGTGTGATTTGCTTTGAGTGTGGTGGCCCCAACCACATTTGAGCAAACTGCCCCAAGCTGGAGGGCAAGAACGACTACGGCGGTTCGGGCAAGAACAACTATACCAACAAGAACCGCAACAAGAAGCCCCAATGCAAAGAGAAGAAGTTCCAGAACCTTGGCAAAGCCAAGAAGCTCTTCCACCGCGTCCTCACCGCCTTCGACGACCTCGACCTCAGTGAGGTGGAGGGGTGGAGTGACGACGATGGGAAGGACGATCAAGATCCCAAGGATGGCGAGGACTTCACCGGCATGTGCTTCATGGCCCTTGAGGGCGACATCAACGACAGCGAGCTCTACTCTGACTCTGATGAGGTATATCCCTCCTATGACTAGCTCAATGATGCTTTTCTTAAGCTAGGAAAATTTCATGTTAGATCTAGAGCTAGGTATAGCGAGTTGGAGAAGGAAGTAGAGAGATTGTCACGGGAGTTTACTTCACTTATATCTACTCCCTCCCGTGACGAATATAATGCATGCTCCTCTTTGCTTGGTGATATGGAGAAATTAAGGACCTCTTATGATAGTCTGTCTTCTGAGCTTGACATGCTTAAGGTGGAGAATGTTAGTCTTTTAGCTGAACTAGAGATGAGTAAGGTAGCTGCTCTTTCATCTACTACTGTTGAGACTATTTCTTACACCTCATGTGAGGATAAGGACAATGCTTTTAGAGGCCTTTACACTATGCTTCTTGATCTGCCTGAGACTTGTGAAAATTGCAATAATTTGAAAATGAACTTGAAGATGGCAGATCATAAAATTGCTGAGTTGCATGCTTCATTACTTGAGCCCATTGTTTCTTGCACCAACTATCCTAAATTAACTGCTGAACTTGAATCTGTCTCAAAATAGTTTCAAGAAATGATTGATCATAATAAGAAAATGGCTCAGTATGCTTCTAAGAATCCTGTTAGCTCACCATGCAATAATTGTGAAAAAGTAAAATCTGATTTGATTGCATTGGATGAAAAATGTGTGAAGCTAACTAAGGACCTTCTAGAGAAGTCACCATCTGCTTGTGATGTGTGTGTTGTTGTGGGGAAGAAGCCTGAGGATATGGTAGAGACGCTTAGCGCCGAGAACCAAATGGCTAGCAGTAGGACTGTCCCTTTTGAGGCGGCTGTGCGTACACATGCCATTCATTCTTCTGCTGTTGGTTCTTCTTCTACTTTCTTACCTTCTGCTGTCTCTTCTTCTCCCTGCTCTTCTTGCACCTTTCTCTTTTAGGAGTGTCAGTATCTTACGAACATTTTTGAGAGATTTGTAGGAGGCAAGAAGAAGTTAAATCTTATTCTAGACCAATCCAAGATTTGCAAATTCAATCAAGGTCTAGGATATGACTTTCTTCAGGATGTTAGGAAGCATCCACCTGTTGTTCTTAGACCCATAGCAGCAGGTGTGATTGAGGTTGAGCCCAGAACTAAGAAAGTTCAATTCAAATCTGCGGACTTTGTCCAAGGGATTTCTAACAGTAAGGTGGTTCCACCTGTTGCTTCGACCTCTCAGAAGGCGAAGCCCCATCATGCTACTTCTACCTCTCAGAAGGTGAAGTATCATTATACCTTCTGTCAGAAGGATGGACACAGGATCGAGAGATGCTTCAAGCGCGTCAAGATCGTGCGTAGAGACCGTATTGAGGCTCTTAAGCGTATTCAGGGTCAGCCCCAGACCTTGAGTGCACCTAATACCAACACGAGGTCGAGAGTTGCTTCTGTTGATGGGTTTAGGCAGCATCGAGGACTTGGGTTTTCTGAGTTTTCTGGTTTTCGTCCTCGATTTGCCTCTGGTCGTGACTTCCGCTGTTCTGAGGGTAGATCTTGTTTCCCCCGTCGAGATGGCTACCCGCGGCGAGATCAGCATGTTGTTGGTACATTGACTCGCTCCTCCATAGCAGTCAAATCCAAAAACAGCTTCAGGTCTGCTCGTAGACCTTCTGGATCTTTGAGCGACGGAGAGCGTAGGGTAGTTAGAGGTCAGTCGTGTGTGACTACTTCTTCTGCTCGTCGTGTGACTCAGTATTGGGTGCCAAAATCTCTTTTGATTTATCCCAGTACTGAGCCATCTCTCTCTATTTGACTCAGGGTCGCTGGGCTGGGAAGGGAGAGGTTTGGCTCGTGGACTCCGGTTGTTCTCGACATATGACGGGAGATTCTCGTTGGTTCTCTTCCCTAGCCCGAGCTCCAAGTGATGAGAATATCACCTTTGGAGACGCTTCGTCTGGGCGCGTCATCGCAAAAGTGAGAGACCATGTGGAGGGCATCCCATGTGTGTGATGAGTAATTGACATCGGTTTAGGAAAGTCGAGTTTAATTTGGTTGGTTCGGACCTTGACGTTGCGTGGTGCAATCGGGCTCGGTCGGACTTGGTCAAACTTGGTCATATGGGATTAGGATGCCTATTCTTTGATTCGACAGGTTTGGACTTCATCATGGGTAAGTATGATGTTTTTATGCTATTTATGCTTTCATGTGTCGAGCGGTGCTATTTGATGTGTTTCTTGTCTGTGATGGCTGCACGACGTCGAGGCGGAGTCATGGTGAGACACGAGGTGACCAGACTAGACACAGGCGGTGTCGAGGTCAGAACGGTCGGATGTGTCGAAGACGGCGGAGATTCGATGTGGTTGCGAGTCGTGGATGACAAGGAACGCGGAAGCTTCCCAGAAGGTGCAGGAGGGGCGAATTGGTAATTTTGCAAGGCTGCACAAGCGGGAGACAGTTCCGTTCGGGTTTAGCGGGCATAACGGGTTGAAAACCCGTTAGCCAAGGGCTATAAATAGGTGTTGGTGGCTGTATGTATTCCCATGGCTTTGGGAGAGAGTTAGGGTTTGCTAGAGTCAAAAGAAGCTTTGAGAGTTTGTTTTGGCTTTAGGCTTTAGTGGTTGGAGAGTTGGTGTAGGCAGCAGATTGTGTCTCCCTGTGTGTGTGTACGTGTGTTTTCTTCTCCAAGAAACATGTAGTGCTTGTGTTCTTGAGTTGGGAGAGGGAGAGGATGGATTGATGAGTATGTAATCATCCCTGTTCTAATGTCCATGCGTATGGGGACGTAGTTCTTTGTATCTCTTGTTTCCAGGAATGAAATCCCAGAAGTTTATTTCACGAGCTCCTCTCTGTTCTTTGTTCTTCATTTGGGTGATTTTCCTCTTTTCGTGATTATGAGTTGTTTCTTGCTGGGAAGGCCCAAAATGGGTTGCTCTATGTTGGGATGATGCCTCAAGATCATTTGATCGATTTTCCCAAGAGCTAATCACATTTAATCTCAGTTTTCACTTTTGGGGCCACTCTGTCTTCAGTTTGCTTCTAGGGTTTTGGTGCAAATCTTGTTTCCCTCCTTGAGATGGCTTGAAACTTGATTTCTAGAGTCCAGAGGCTATTAATTAGCTATCCTCAAAGTTTCATGGCCAAAGGATCAAAGGTTGGGGAGTAATTTGGTTTTTGGCTCAGGTCATGCAAGTTTTAGATTTTTACCATAATCTGAAATTCTTGTTTCTTGTTGTGATTTCTTTGTTTCCCAAAGCCCCCTTGCTATATAGTTCGTTGTAGTGTTGCTCTGGGCCAAAGAGAAATTAAAGAAATCCTTGAATTGCTCTGGGTTTTAAGGTCTGCAAAGTCTACAATTTCATTGCCTGAATTTCAGCTTCTGTCTGCCCTGAACCCCGTGGAGCGGTCACACCACCATTGAACCTTCGGTCAGACCGGACAAGGCCGGTCAGACCGGCCCACACACGGCGTTCAGACCGGCGGTGAGCAAGCGGTCTGACCGGCCATAGCACATCGGTCTGACCGGCCTCCCTGAGTTGGCATATTTTCATTTGTTTCTCTTCTGCAGTCTTGATTCCTCTGTAGTTTTTCTTGATGCTTCTTTCACCTCTGCTGTTTAAGGTCTCAGTAAGTGTGAATGCTCCTCCTTCATAGCTTTTTTGCTCTCGGAGAGGAGATTCTCTGTTAGTACTTTTCGGGGGCAAGTTTTTTTAAGAGTCGACATTCACCCCCCCTGTCACCATTTCGGTCCAACAGAAAGGTACTGTGCGCGTTAATGATTATTTTATTTTAAAAGATGTTGCCTTAGTGAGTAAGCTGAAGTACAATTTGCTTTCGGTTTCTCAGCTTACCGATGACGGTTTCGAGGTGAGATTCATGAAAAATACTTGCAAAATTCTTGATTCTTCCGGGAGTTTGGTTTGCAGGATTTCTAGATATGGGAGGATCTTTCGTGCTGATTTTGTTGAGTCTTCTGGTGATCCTCTCAGGTGTTTAGTTGCTTCTGAGTCCCGTGACCTCACTTTCTGGCATAGGAGACTTGGTCATATTGGATTTGATTATTTGACTCAAGTTAGTAGCCACGATCTCATTCGTGGTCTGCCTAAACTCAAGATGGTCAAAGATTTTGTTTGCGCTCCTTGCCGGCACGGCAAGATGGTTGCCGCTTCTTATCCTCCGGTCACAGTGACTATGACCGATGCACTAGGACAGCTGCTTTACATGGACACAGTTGGCCCAGCTCGAGTGCAGTCAGCAGGAGGGAAGTGGAACCCATTTTCAGGGTCTTTTTAGTAGGCTTTCTGTTGAGCTACCGGGTGCCTTACGAGCGATCCGCAGTGACAATGGCACGGAGTTCAAGAATTCCTACTTTGAGAGGTTTTGCAATGAGACAAGTGTAGAGCACCAGTTCTTTTCGCCATACGTCCCCCAGCAAAATGGCGTTGTGGAGAGGAAGAACCGTACCTTGGTCGAGATGGCCAGGACGATGCTTGATGAGTACTCTACACCTAGGAAGTTTTGGGCTGAGGCGATAGCCACCGCGTGCCATGTTTCCAACAGAGTTTTTCTCAAGGCACACTTGCATCGCACCTCTTATGAGTTGAGATATGGGCGAAAGCCCAGTGTCTCTCATTTTCGTGTGTTTGGTTGCAAGTGTTTTGTCTTGAAGTCCATGAACCTAGATAAGTTCGAGTCACGATCTTGTGATGGTATCTTTCTAGGTTATTCGACTTTTTCGCGGGCGTATAGGGTCTGGAACTGCCAGTCTAGCAAAATAGTAGAAACCTATGAGGTGACCTTCGATGAGGCTAGTCCGGGGACTAGGCCCGATATCTCAGGTTCTGTAGAGCAGTCCGAGCCTATCTTTGTGGATGATGAGGAGGATGGAGATGAAGGTTGCCTACCTGATCCAGTTCCTCCTCCCTTGAGGTGCCTGCTTCTTCCACTGCACCTCGAGGAGATCAGCCTTTGCCCTCCACATCTTCTGGAGTTAGTGGCTCTGTTCCTACCTCATTCAGCTCATGAGGTAGAGGTCACTTCTTCTTCTCATCCAGGATCCTCACCGGAATATCTAAAAAGACCATCCTTCAGAGCAGATGATTGGAGACCTCTTTGAGCGCGTCACACGCTTAAAGTCTGGCATGTCTCATTTTTATCTCCACTCTGCCTTTATTGCCTCTTTCGAGCCCAAGGATATTGATTATGCACTTTCTGATGAGTCTTGGGTCAATACCATGCATGAGGAATTGGAAAACTTTGAGATAAACAAGGTCTGGTCGCTTGTTGAGCTCCCTAGAGGTCACAATGTCATTGGTACCAAGTGGGTATTCAAAAACAAGCAGGAGTGAGGTTGGAGTAGTTGTTCGAAACAAGGTTAGACTGGTAGCTCAGGGTTTCTCCTAGGTCGAGGGTCTAGATTTTGAGGAGACCTTTGCCTCTGTAGCTAGGCTAGAAGCCATTAGGATTTTGCTTGCATTCGCAGCGTCTAAGGGCTTCAAGCTTTACCAGATGGATGTCAAGAGTACCTTCCTCAATGGGTTTATTGAGGAAGAGGTCTATGTTAGACAGCCTACAGGTTTCGAGAACCCCAAATACCCAAACCATGTCTACAAGCTTTCCAAGGCCCTGTATGGACTTAAGCAAGCCTCTAGAGCTGGGTATGAGAGGCTTAAGTCCTATCTGTCGAGTCAAGGATTTGAGATGGGTAAGGTAGATAAGACCTTGTTCATTCACAGGCATGGCAATGACCTTCTACTCATCCAGATTTATGTGGATGATATCATCTTTGGCGGCTCTTCTCATGCTCTTGTTTCACAGTTCTCGGATGTCATGAGCACCGAGTTTGAGATGAGCATGATGGGCGAGTTGAACTTCTTCCTTGGCTTCCAGATCAAGAAGACTCGGGAGGGTGCCTTCTTGCATCAAGGCAAGTATACTTGAGACCTTCTGAGATGCTTTGACATGAGTGATGGTAAGCCGGTGTCAACTCCAATGGCTTCTTCAGCTTCACTCGACCCAGATGAGGATGTCAAGCCAGTTGATCAAAAAGAGTACATAAGCATGATTGTCTCTCTCTCTTGTACCTCACTGCCTCGAGACCGGACATACACTTCTTTGTGTGTCTATGTGCTCGGTTTCAGGCTTTTCCTCGCGTATCTCACCGCCAAGCGGTGAAGCGCATCCTTCGGTACCTTCGAGCTACCATTAACTATGGTATCTAGTACTCTTCCTCTTCCTGTCTTTCCCTTAGAGCCTACTCAGGATGTAGACTTTGCTGGCTGTAGGATAGATGGAAGAGCACTTCTGGTACCTGCCAATTCATTGACACTTCTCTTATCTTTTGGTCTTCTAGGAAGCAGTCCGGTGTTGCACAGTCCACCGCAGAGGCCGAGTACGTTGCTGCTGCTAGTTGCTGCAGCCAGGTTCTTTGGATGGCTTCGACCCTACGGGACTTTGGGTTGGTTATAGACAGTGTTCCACTCTTTTGTGATAACACTTCTGCTATTAACATTGCTAAAACCTAGTGCAGCACTCTCGGACCAAGCACATTGATATCAGATATCACTTTCTTAGAGACCATGTGGAGAAAGGTGACATAGTGCTCTAGTTTGTGGAGAGTGACCACCAGTTGGCTGATATCTTTACCAAGCCTTTGAATAGCTCTAGGTTTTCAGCCTTACGGGGAGAGCTTGGGGTGGTTTGTCCTTATGGACTGTAGTGAGGGGGAGCTTTGTGCTTTACTGTTTTATTCTATTTATTATGCTCCTGTTCTCATTTTGCTGCATTGCATATGGGTGCATTTGGGGTAGTCCTCCTAGCATAGATTAGAGTGTTTCTCTCGTCTAGTTGCTTAGACTTTTTCCTCTCATTCTTGTGGTTCTAGGATGCTACTTATTAGCTATCTCTCTTCTCACTAGGTTGAGCTCACTCACTTCTTATTGGTTCTAGCAAGGGTTGGGCCACCTTTGGGTAGACAGGGGACGTGTTTGCTCCTTAGTGTGTTAGAAGAGCAGCTGATAGTCCTAGTGTCATATGGGGTAGATGAGAGTCAGTCTGAGCCATAGTATCCTCTATATCTTCTCTATGCTTTAAGGACTGCCTTTTCTGTCTTTCTTGCCAGCTTCTCGTTCTTATAGCTTTGGTTCAGGGGGAGTTCTTTTGGGAACTTCTGGAGCTTAATATTGACATAACTCAACTTGAACTAAAAATGCATCACATGTTGAGGGGAGCTGGATTTTCTTACATGTCATTTTGAATTGTAATATAACTACATGGAGCCTTGACTATTATCCTTAGTATGACATGTTTACAATGCATTACATCTTGCCATGATCTGTGCTTAATTGCTAGATTTATCATGACTTTATATGTGTCGTCAAGCCTTTGCCATTGATAAGTTGATTAAAACTGCTTAACTTGAATTAAAACATGTCATGTTAGCCTTGAGACTAGCCTGTCTTTAGTTATCATTTTATGATCCATGCCATGTCAAATAGGCTAAGTTGAGTCTTGAATCTATATTGAGCTTTAGCTTGAGCTATACTAGGTTCTTAATGAAGCATGAGTTAGTACAACTTTTTAAGAAAGCAAAATGATCTCTTTTGTGCGAAAAAACTGATCTCACCAATTCTTTCTCATGAGACTGCTTGCCATTGCACTAGGCATGAACTCAGGGGGAGTTTTGGATGACCAAGATCATCTCCTTAAGCTTCTCGCTTGAAGTGGTCGCATAAGGCTTGAGATCTAGCACATGACTAAAATTTTGGTTGGAAACGACCATGAGGTTCAAAAGTAAAACATGTCAATTGTGCTAAATTTGCTTCATTACAAAAAGACTAAAGTGCTTGAACAAATGATTCATTATTGAACGTATAGCACTCTAAATTGACTCAATACTAGCTTCTTGGTTCCACTTAGATTATTGACATGGTTTGTATCATCCTTGGATACCTTTAGCTAGACTATACTCTTGAAT
This sequence comes from Dendrocalamus latiflorus, assembly GCA_017311315.1. Taxonomy (NCBI): domain Eukaryota; kingdom Viridiplantae; phylum Streptophyta; class Magnoliopsida; order Poales; family Poaceae; genus Dendrocalamus; species Dendrocalamus latiflorus. Next base: position 38,954,493 of record CM029656.1, on the reverse strand, counting down.
GGTTTGACATGCTAAGAAATTCATCTAATATTCAGATTGTTACTTATGTGGCTTGGCTTGATTATGCATATCTTGTCATAATCTTGATAGCATTCATATGCGTTATGGCTTGGTATAATACTTAATGGTCATTTTGGATAATCTTCATGGCTCTAATTGCTTAGCTTGAATAAAATTCAGCCATTTCATCCATATCATGATTTATTTTCCTCCAAGCATATTGATGACTTTATTGCCAAAAGGGGGAGAATATTGGAGAAAAAAGCTAATTTTTGGGAGCTTTTGAGGAAAACTTGCTCTTTCTTTTGCTCCTTTGTCGACATGGAACATGGTTGGTTGCAGTTGTCCGTGGTTGTTGGATGTTGTTATGGTGTTTATTATTTTATTCCTCATGTTGTTGATAGTTGTTTGTGGGTTATACGTGCTACCTATTATTAGTTAATCATGACATATTGATATTGCTGTTACGGGTAAGCTCTAGGTTATGAAATTTTTAGTTGAAGTATTGCTCAGATTTATTATTAGTGGTTTTAATTTGGAGTGATGTTGGATAGTAGTAGCATTCTAGACTCAGTGTTGAGCTGAAGTGTTATAGAAAGCAACATATCATTAGCTTGTTTCCACTAGTTAAGAAGGTTACGAAGTATCCTTCAATCAAAGCAGCAAGACCTGAGCAAAACTCGCCCATTCAAGCTTCCCTCTACCTCAGCTCCACTCTTGATCTCAGGTATATATATAGGGGCAGAGTGATTGTTCGATACAAAATTGTTGTCCTTGAAAGTAACAACACCCCATATAAACTTCAGAAAATAAACCACATCCAACATGGCAACATCAACATCAATGTAGCAAGGAAACACCTTGGGTACGTAATCACCAACATCCGGATTATATGGAAGATCGACTAGCAAAATTTTATACATTAGTCCATGTACTTCTCTTAGTAGATTTCCATCAAACTCTTTGCATAACCAATTGGTTAAATAGAGATGATGACAAAATAGATATATTATTGAAGAACTGAAGATATATCACGCCGATGCAGAGAATATATGATATTCTTCCCCCTCTCTCTTGAATTCTGCTTCCTCCTCCTTGAAAAAAATCCCCTCCTTCAAAAATAAGGTGCCCCTTGATCTCTAACTCAATGGCTAAAAATTTGGATGATAGTTAAAAAAACATCCGGATGATACCTAAACACTCCCTTCATTTTTTGTATGTAAACTGAAATCCCACCACGGACGTCGCAAGCAACATTTCTTACAATACAAAGCACGGGAAGAGCATTCACCACCTGAGATAGTTTTATAAAATGCATGCATGGTTTCAGAGTGCATATTTGTTCCGCGGAAAATATGTCAGCATCAATACACAAACAAACACCTTGTTTACTTCGGTATTGTATGAATTGTAAGCTGGGACAACTTGTGTTTGAAATGTGGGCAATATTTTAATTCTAAATTTTACTAGGAGACAAACACAATAAACTAGTGATACAAAACTTACTACTAACAGCAGACTACTCATCATACTTTAGAATATACTCAAGAAAAATATAGTGACAAAGTCGTACGTGCGCGCGAACGACTTACTTGTTAGCCTGAAGAAGAACAGGAAGCCGCGTAGGCTTGACACAGTACAGAACGTAGATGACGCAGTGCAGTGAGCGGTCGCGTAGATGTGCTGCCCAGAAACCTTATTGCCACCCCGTGCAGGTACTCTCTGCGGCAATGGTTCGGAGATAGCCGCTCTCCCTCCTTCCAGGTGCACGTCGGGAAGAAAGGTCGACGTGGTCCAGACATCACAGCACAACAGCAGAGCAGAAAGTAGAGGAAGAATGGAGGTGCAAAAATTCTCTCTTTTTTCCTGGACGTCTCCAGGCCCTTTTAAGGGTGCTGTAGTTACTCACTAGTAACTGCTACGTTGTAAACAGAATTATGCACTGGTAACTGCCTCATCAAATCACAAATTAAGTAGTGTAAATTCACTTGTAACTGCCTCATTCAAATGTTTGAATCGCATTCAAACAGAGAGAGAGAGAGAGAGTGGTGCAGAGTTTAGCAAAATAAAGATAGACTTGGTCTGCCAAGTGGCGCGCCACATCACGGCACAGTCACAAGTCACACGATTTTCACGCGAATATGCGCGCGCGCGTGTGACTAGACAGAACCTTCCTCATATCATCTCTATCCATATTCAAGGAGTGGTGAGGACTCCACCTTATAAATCGGTCTTCCTCATCTTGCCTTAGCAATATGGTATTAAACCATGCATACTTTGGAATTAAAGAAATAAACCATAATTAAATGGATCAATTTCTAACAACTTGAACACAACGTTGACCTTTCTCATCCCAAACCTCAGGCCGGTCATCAATCACCATGGCCATATTCGGATGGCGCACACTCTTGAAACACACGCTGAAGTGACTTAATTTCGGAACCTGACAGTAAATACAAAAAATGTGTGCAACACAGACAGGAAAATCATCTGAACCCACAGAGTAATCGGAAGGATCCAATTTTACTGTTTCTTCCAAACAATGGTGATGTGTTATATGTGTCTCATTTACTCGCGTCTATAAGGATGTCCTTCAGTTACATTGTAAACAACACACATCACACATGAGGATACAAGAAAATGTAATACACACTAATGGAACGACTTAAGGATCTTATATATTTAAATTTATTTGATCTCGAAAAATGTATTTAAGTTTATTTATTGTTATAAAAATGCAACGCAGTACTCACTAGAGAAAAAACAACAAATTAAACACAAACATGAAATATGTGCTATCTTTGCTTCTAGTTGTTCCACAACGCTGATCTTATTCCACCTATCAATATCTTGAATGTGATTATGCTGGATTTTGTGGTACATGGAAAAATGTTAACAAGACAGACCATATTTCCTTGAGTGCATCTTGTGATGATGTAAATGTAACAGAATAATTAAGCACCACTAAGGCACGGAAATACTGCATAATATCAGATGAAAAGGCGCACTTCTAAATGTTGAGAACTTACTTGGCTTTACACATACTAAACGTTCTGAAAGCTCCTCTAAGCTGAACGAATTGGCTTCTGGATCAACAAGTCTCCATATCTCAAGAGCATAATCTCTTCCAGCCATTGTACATACGTACGTAGACCTTAGATCTTTGGCGTCCACTGGCATTTAGATAACTTTTCAAATCACCCCAACCAGGCTGTATGTTTACAGACACACTAGAATCGGGAATTTGAATGGCATATAGCAGTGCACCGGGTAATAGGATATAGCAAATTAATTTTCTGAACACTAAATTAAGACAGAGAACTGTAGAAAGCCATCGCTTATCAAGTGGGAAAGCTTATCGATGTGTTCGTCTAACAACTTCCTCATGTAAGAAGCCACAAGCTAGGGTTTCATCACGATCAAAGACAATTGCAAGGCATCACTGGTTGATCATCCCAATGCACTCCGTGTATAGCCCAGATCGTGCCGAGCAGCACTAGAGGCAAGGCACACACTCCACCACGCTCTGCATGGTCACTAGGTGCAGCTCCTCCTTTTCCGGCCTCCAGCACTGCGGTCTACACAAAACAATCGAGGAAATCTGTGTTGTAAATAATCTTGTTTAGAAGTCATGTGAAAAGTTTGATAGTAATCGAAGTCGAATCGGAGGCGGAGTCGAAGCAGAAGTCGTATCGGAGTCGGAGTCGAAATTGTAATCGTAGTCGAACCCGTGTTAAAGTCATATAACCGGGTATAAAAGGAGGGGTAGTCATGTAACCAAAATGAACCAGGCAATTGAGAAAATACCAAAAAGAGGAGAAACGCAATCTCTGTGTTTTTGGTTTCTCTTGAGCAATATCATAGACGTGATCGTAGAGGCTTACGACCACGATGATGAAGACCAGAACGTGGTCGTAAAGTGTTATCGACCACGTTGAAGGAGTGCGACCACGCCGGGAAGACCAGTACGTGGTCGGAAGCAACTCCGACCACGTTGAAGGAAATGAACGTGGTCGAAAGGGTGTTCGACCATGGTGAACAGTGATCGCCAGCATCACTGCGTGATCGTAAAGGATTTCGATCACGGTATTCTCAAGCGGCTGGAGGAAGACAGCGCAGCGTTACAGCGGAGCTGTCGTAAACTGCTACAGTAAAATGACGACCACGAGTCACAGCGATCGGTAGCAAGTTTGAGTGGTCGTACGGCTTCGTAAGTGGTCGGAACCGGTCGTAAACGATCCTGGGAGGTCGTAAGACTTTACAACAGTTGGTATCAGAGCCTGGTTAACCATGGCTGAGAAGGTAAAGGAGAGCGTGTCATTGTAGTATCCGATCCTCAGCTCGGATAATTACCCGATCTGGGCGATGAAGATGAAGGTCAACATGATCGCACAGGGCGTCTGGGGCCCTGTTGAATCGAAGGAGAAAGACAAGGTCGTTGATGAACGACTTGACAAGATGGCGATGGCGGCGATCTATCAAGCCGTTCCCGATTCAATGATGCGACAATTGATTGGGAAGGAGACCGCTCGAGATGTCTGGACTACTCTGCAGACAATGCATCAAGGAGTAGACCGAGTGAAGGAAGCTCGACTCCAAACATTAAGGAGTGAATTTGAAGCCATGAAGATGGGGACGAATCAGACAGTAGAAGAGTTCTCTGGTCGATTCAACGAAGTCGTAAATGAGATAAAATCTCTCGGCGACGACTTGAAAGATGTGGTGGCGGTGAAGAGGTACTTAAGAGTGCTACCAGAGAAGTTTCTTCCGGTCGTAACCACACTTATGTACTCACAAGACCTCTCGAAGATGAAGATTGAAGAAGTGACTGGAGCACTCAAAGCCCACGAGCAACTCCTGAAGAGTTATCAAACTGACAACGGAGAACAGGCTCTACTCGTAAAAGAAGACTCGAACCGAGGCGGAGAGTTTTCTTCCAGAGGAGGTCGTGGTCGTGGCTGCGGTACGTACCAAGGTCGAGGGCAGGGCCGAGGCTATATGCCAAGAGGCCGAGGCTCCCAATCCGGAAGAGGAGGAAGAGGTGGTCGTGGAGATAGTGCTGGCCGTGGAGGCGGTGCCTACCAGAAGGACAAGTCTGACGTCCAGTGTTACACGTGCGAGAAGTTCGGTCATTACGCTGCCGAATGTCGGAGTCACATCCAGTGCCATAACTGCAAGAAGTATGGTCACTATGCTGCAAATTGTCGGGGCAAGAAGAAAATGGAGGAAGCAAACTTGGCACAAACTACAGAGTACAAAGAGTCGACACTGTTGTTGTCGTTCTGCACTGTAAACGATCCGACAATGGTTTTGTTGAATGAGGAGAAAGTCTTTCCAAGTCTATTGGAGCAGGGAGAGCAAACACAACCCGACTGGTACCTCGACAACGGAGCAAGCAATCACATGACAGGCACACACTCGATGTTTCACGAATTAAACGAGAGTGTGCTCAGAAAAGTACAGTTCGGAGACGGCTCGACTGTTCAGATAAAAGGGAGAGGCACAATCCTGATACAATGCAAAGATGGAAGTCGAAGAAAGCTCTCGGATGTGTATTACATACCGAGTCTACAAAGCAACATCATAAGTCTTGGACAATTGACTGAAGAAGGTTGTCGGATCGAGCTTAGAAACAACTACCTGAGGGTGTTCGACCGAACCGAACGACTGCTAATGAAAGTACAGAGGACGGTGAACCGTCTGTACAAGATTCAGATTGAAGCATGCAAACCAAGGTGTCTGAAGACTACGACAAATGATGTAGCCTGGTTGTGGCACGCAAGATTCGGACACTTGAACTTCCAGAGTCTCAACACGATGGCAAGGAGGGAGATGGTAGTCGGACTACCGAAAATCGACCACCCGGAGCAAGTTTGCGAGGGTTGTCTGACGGCAAAACAAACCCGTAACAGTTTTCCGTCGCAGGTAAAATACAGAGCTTCTCAACCACTCGAGCTAGTTCACATTGATCTGTGTGGTCCGATCACACCTCGAACTGATGCCGGAAATCAGTACTTCATGCTGATCGTAGACGATTACTCGAGAGCCATGTGGGTGTACATGCAGAAGAGCAAAGATGAGGCAAAGTCAAACTTTCAGAAGTTTATAGCGCTTGCTGAAAACGAAGTCGACAAGAAGGTAAAATCGGTCAGGTCTGACCGAGGAGGAGAATTCCTCGCAAAAGAATTCGACTTGATCTGTGAAGAGAAGGGCATTGCAAGATTCTTCACGGCTCCGTACTCACCTCAACAAAACGGAGTCGTAGAAAGGAGAAGTCGGACTGTGATGGCTACAGCCCGAAGCCTCCTCAAAAGCCGATTTCTTCCCGGGCGGTTCTGGGGAGAAGTAGTAAGGCATGCGGTCTACCTTCTCAACTGCACGACCACAAGATCGCTCGATGGGACCACACCATACGAACAATGGTCGGGAAGAAAGCCGGACGTTGAGCATTTAAAAGTTTTCAGCTGTTTAGCTCATGTGAAGCTGTCCACTTACCTGAAGAAGCTGGACGACTGGAGTAGAAGAATGATCTACCTTGGCTCTGAGTCAGGCACCAAGGCATACAGGTGTTATGATCCAGTCGAAAAGAAGATTCATGTGAGTAGAGATGTGGTTTTCCAAGAAGACAAACACTGGGAGTGGGAAGAACACCAGGACATTGAGAAAGATATGTCGAAGTGGGTAACTTTTAATGTCGAAGATGACGAGGCCGTCGGCACAGACTGGGAAGGAGTTATGACCACATCTCAAGGCTCAAGTTCAGCTAGCACTATCGACCATGAAGTCTTACCTGAAATAGAAGACCTCGATGAGGAAGAGTCAAACGGCTGAGTACCAAAAATGAGGAGCATTAGTGAGATCTATTCTCAAACTGAGTCGGTGCAGATGGATGAGCTGTTGCTCTCCACAACGGGCGAAGAACCTGAAAATTATGAAGAAGCAAAGGGAGATGCATACTGGAGAGCTGCTATGCAGGAAGAGCTGAAGTCGATTGAAGATAATGACACATGGGAACTCACTAATCTGCCAAAGGGTCATCGTGCAATCGGTCTGAAGTGGGTATTCAAAGTAAAGAAAAACTCACAGGGAGAAGTCGTGAAGCACAAAGCACGACTTGTTGCAAAAGGATACATTCAGAAACAGGGAGTAGACTACGAAGAAGTCTTTGCTCCAGTGGCTCGGATGGAGACAATCCGAGTACTTCTTGCGCTGGCAGCAAACGGTGGATGGGAAATTCACCACATGGATGTGAAAACGGCGTTTTTAAACGGAGACATTGAGGAGGAGGTGTATGTCTCTCAACCGCCGGGTCTTCATTCCAACAGACAAGCTGAGAAAGTCTTAAAGCTTAACAAAGCTCTTTACGGGCTCAAACAAGCTCCACGAGCATGGAATCTGAAACTCGACAGAAGTTTGACAGCACTCGGGTTCAAAAGAAGCACCTCTGAACATGCTGTGTACACCCGAGGGAATGAGCAGGCAAGGTTGATTGTAGGCGTTTACGTGGACGATTTGATCATCACTGGGTCAAATTCAATTGAGATTATGAAGTTCAAGGAGGAGATGAAGAAGTTATTCAAGATGACCGACTTGGGACTTCTGAGCTATTACCTCGGTATCGAGGTGAAACAAACTGACAACGGCATATCACTTTGTCAGTCGGCATACGCCCAAAAGATTCTGGAGAAGTGCGGCATGGGAGAGTGCAATCCCTGCCAAGTTCCAATGGAGAATAACTTGAAGTTAAGCAAAATAGGCCCAGGATCGACAGTCGATGCCACGCAGTACAGAAGCATTGTCGGAAGTCTGCGTTACCTGACACATACTCGACCTGACATTACGTTCGCAGTCGGATATGTGAGTCGGTTCATGGAGAAACCGACCTAGGAGCATATGAACGCTGTGAAGCATATTCTGAGGTATATCAAAGGTACTTTGAACTTCGGGATTCAGTACAAAAGAGGAGGCGGAAAGGTTTTGCAACTGACGGGCTACAGTGACAGCGACATGGCGGGAGATGTCGATGATCGGAAGAGCACGACAGGCGTAATGTTCGTGCTTGGGGAGAGTCCGGTCAGTTGGCAATCACAAAAGCAAAAGGTGGTTGCTTTGTCATCCTGTGAAGCTGAGTACATCGCAGCGAGCACAGCATCGTGCCAAGGGGTTTGGCTCGCTCGATTGTTAGGCGAGTTGTCGGATGAGGTAGTTCGAAAAGTGACGCTTAGGGTTGATAACAAATCTGCAATATCGCTGAGCAAGAATCCGGTTCTACATGATAGAAGCAAGCATATAGACACAAGATATCACTATATCAGAGATTGTGTCGAAGAAGGGAAGATTGAAATTGACTACATCAGAACAGAAGAACAGAAAGCTGATATTCTGACGAAGCCGCTGGGGCGGATAAAGTTTTCAGAGATGAGGAGAAGAATCGGCATGATCGAAGTTGAAAAACAAGATTAGGGAGAGAATGTTGTAAATAATCTTGTTTAGAAGTCATGTGAAAAGTTTGGTAGTAATCGAAGTCGAATCGGAGGCGGAGTCGAAGCAGAAGTCGTATCGGAGTCGGAGTCGAAATTGTAATCGTAGTCGAACCCATGTTAAAGTCATATAACCGGGTATAAAAGGAGGGGTAGTCATGTAACCAAAATGAACCAAGCAATTGAGAAAATACCAAAAAGAGGAGAAACGCAATCTCTGTGTTTTTGGTTTCTCTTGAGCAATATCATAGACGTGATCGTAGAGGCTTACGACCACGATGATGAAGACCAGAACGTGGTCATAAAGTGTTATCGACCACGTTGAAGGAGTGCGACCACGCCGGGAAGACCAGTACGTGGTCGGAAGCAACTCCGACCACGTTGAACGAAGTGAACGTGGTCGAAAGGGTGTTCGACCACGGTGAACAGTGATCGCCAGCATCACTGCGTGATCGTAAAGGATTTCGATCACGGTATTCTCAAGCGGCTGGAGGAAGACAGCGCAGCGTTACAGCGGAGCAGTCGTAAACTGCTACAGTAAAATGACGACCACGAGTCACAGCGATCGGTAGCAAGTTTGAGTGGTCGTACGGCTTCGTAAGTGGTCGGAACCGGTCGTAAACGATCCTGGGAGGTTGTAAGACTTTACAACAATCTGATGGCCTCTCCCAGTTCTAAAATGTTGCAAAACTCCACCCATAACAGAGTTTGCACAATTTAATGTAAAACATCAAGTCAAAATTAAAGATCTGTGATTGTTCTGGAGAACACACTCGTACTTACCATAGATTCCTTCAAGCAAGCGAAGTGCAGCAAGTAGAGCAGGGGATTGGAAGGCTGAGAGGGAAGGGTAGTGCGAGCGCGTGGGGAGAAGCCACAGACTGCAGTAGACTTTGGGTGTGCGGTGTGCATACATGCAACATTGGTGGGACCAGGTTGGAGGCTCAGGGTATCAGTGACTCAGTGCAGCAGATCAAATTGGCATGTGAACGATGAAATTGCTCTTGATCCATGAGGCTATTTCAAGAAGCATTTATTATATTGCAGATGTACATGGTCGATCCACCTGGTGTAATGCAAGAATGTGTCAATAAATGAGGAAGGCAGAGTGTTTCATGCACATTAGTGCTCAGGTACCCAAATCAATAACTTTGATATATGTGCTTTTAGATTCGCAACATTTGATGTTCGTATCTTTATATACCCATAAAATATTGTTTTTGACATATCAAACTCTGAAAAAAAAATTAAATTCATCTTCATTTTAATTAGTTTGAGCTAGTTTCAAGGTATATAATTACTTTAGTCGCATTAAATTCAAAAATAGATTAAATTAGTTTGAATTAGTTCAAAACTCTAAATTTTGAATTGATCATAGACGTGTATCGGATGGTTCTTTTGTTGGGTGTAGGCACCAAGGTGACTTATCTAATTTAACGTATATTATATCCACACATATCTACAAACAATTGGTGAGATTAAAAGTGTCTCCTTTTCTAAGGGATTAAAAATTCCCACGTTAATTATTAAATAAAAAAATTAAATTTCTATAATTCTCTCATTAATATAGATATAAAAGGGAAAATTTTACACGTTCATAAGATAGCCGACAACAATTATAATGGCGATATCGTTTATGTGGTGCCCTCATTATTATGGATATGTAAGAAACATAAGTCAGTAATCAGAATGTAACTCTTGGTTTCTTTTATTTAATGTTGTGTCCCAATGAAGGAAAGAAGAAAGACGTTCAGAGCAAGTTTAATAGTACAGATAGCTGCTACCTCCAATACATTTCCATGTCATCAAAAGATAATAATGCAGTCAACTTATACAATAAGCTGGCTATAAGTTGTCTCCACAAGAGCTCTCAATCATTTAATACATACATGGGTATTGATAATTTAATACATGCATGGGTATAGCAATTATATCTATGGGTACATGTATGGATAATGCATCTTTTCCTGTGCTATAGCCTGACTCTTGCATGGGAGTCGGCTTGGCTCTCTCTCTCCTTTTCTCTCCCCTCCACATAGGACTATGCTGATATGGATTCCCTTGTAGCTAGCACAGTCAGCCTTATTAAACTTGCTCTCATATGCAAGGTCTGTGCATCGATCTCTCCCCCTCTATCCCTACTTTGGACCATCGGTTGGGCTACTGCTCTGGAGCGAGAGTGAGGCATGCAGGCCATTAATTCTTTTTTTTTGTTGGAGAATACGCATCCACGGTCATTAAGATTTAGAGCAAGGCTAATAATACAGCCTTCAGCTGGCTGTATGGACACTTACAGTCCACTTATCAGCCCATTCATATAGTAGTTTACAGCCAACTGAAGGCTGTATGACCCACCCCTTTCTCTCACAAAGTTTCTTGGTTCTTGTGCTTCAGCTGGCTGTAAATTTACAGCCCACCTCTCTTCCCTCTCCTCCTCTCTCTCCTCCACCTCAGCATACAGCCTACTAAGAGCAACTCCAGCAGTAGCCCTCAAATCTAAGCCCCTACTTTTCATTTGAGGGCTCCCCCTACTTTTGAGGGCCCAATTTTTTTGCTTCTACTCCAACAGCACCCCTCAAATCTAAACCCTCAAATCCATTCCACACACACTGACACATGGGACACATCGGAAATAAAGGCCCGGAGGGCGGCTCGACGTGGAGGCGGAGCGGAGGGGCCGAGGGAGAGGCGGAGCGGAAGGGCCGAGGGAGAGGCGGAGCGGAGGGGCCGAGGGAGTGGCGGAGCGGAGGGGCGGGGGCGGTCGGCGCCTCGGCGGCTCGGCACGGAGGGCGGCTCGACGTGGAGGCGGAGCGGAGGGGCCGAGGGAGAGGCGGAGCGGAGGGGCCGAGGGAGTGGCGGAGCGGAGGCCGAGCGGAGGGGCGGGGGCGGTCGGCGCCTCGGCGGACCGGCACGGAGGGCGGCTTGACGTGGAGGCGGAGCGGAGGGGCCGAGGGAGAGGCGGAGCGGAGGGAACGAGGGAGTGGCGGAGCGGAGGGGCGGGGGCGGTCGGCGCCTCGGTGGACCGGCACGGAGGGCGGCTCGACGTGGAGGCGGAGCGGAGGGGCCGAGGGAGTGGCGGAGCGGAGGCGGGGCGGGGGCGGTCGGCGCCTCGGCGGACCGGCACGGAGGGCGGCTCGATTGGAGGCGGAGCGGGGGGGCCGAGGGAGAGGCGGAGTGGAGGCGGAGCGGAGGGGCGGGGGCGGTCGGCGCCTCAGCGGACCGGCACGGAGGGCGGCTCGACGTGGAGGCGGAGCGGAGGGGCCGAGGGAGGCGGAGGAGGCGGGCGGGGAGGGAGGCGGCGGGGAAAGATGCAGGCGGGGGGGATTCGGCGGACGGGAGGGGAAGAGGCGGGCGGGGAGTTTTGGCCGAGAGCGGGAGAAGTTTCACGGTGCGGGAAAAAAACAGGAAAATGAGGGGTGGGGGGAGCCCCTAGGAATGAGGGGTGGGAGGGTGATTTGAGGGGCTCCTCAAATTTGAGGGCTCTAGTAGGGGCCCTGCTGGACCTCTATTTTTACCTCAAGCTCTCAAATATGAGGTTTGAGGGCTCAAGTAGGGGCCCTGCTGGAGTTGCTCTAACAGTCTCTTATTATACTTGCTCTTAGGGGAGAAGAAAATGCCATTAAGTGTAAGCCATGTTCGTCCCACTAAAGCAATGTAACAAACAAGACTAGCCGCGCACTCGCACACGATAGTCCGTTAGTTAATATTAATTGGTGTGTTAGGATTTTTATTTGATTTTTTTGTTTTTCTATTTTTCTTTCTATAGAAAATTCGGGAGAAAATGCATGCGTGGCTGACAGATGTGGTCCAACGGTCAGATGTCCAGTGAAACAGACACTAAAACCAGATTAAATTAGAAATTTGATTAACCTAATTTCCTGGTCCCACATGTCATTGCATTATTAACTTTAAACATGTCATTAATTAGTGCTAACTAACCATTTCTCTGTGGAGCTGCCTGTCTGTGAGAGAGAGTGGGAGAAAGAGAGGGATACAGGAGAGGCCACGCGGTGCTCGGTTTGGCAAGCTTGCCGCTGGCAAAGGGATGGCATTGGTGTGCACACTACTATAAAAAGACTAATACTAGACGTCTCATTATAGATGGTTTACCGAAACTATTAATATTAAATACAATGATAGATGGTTTATGTTTGGAGACCGTCTGTATTGGTGCTAGCACTAAAAACCATCTGTAAAAAGGTAATATCATAGATTGATAATTGTGTATGAAATTTCAGTCTCACCCCGCCATGTCACCGATCTGTAGCATCTCCCCCAGGATCCCGATCTCACCCGTCCATTCTCTCCACATCGAATGTCAAGCACCGGTCTTTCCCACCTCTCGCACCTTATTAATCCCTCGAGATGCAGGCCTCATCATTCTCCTCTTCTCCCTTTCCCACCTCGCACGATGTCGAGGGCCTCGAGATGCAGGCCAACGACAGGAGCTGGCTCGCTGTGCCCCCTGAGCCAGACGTCCTCACCATCAAGACTGGCGATCTACTCATGGTATGTAGAAGCCCCATCCATCCTTTCTTCCCTTCCCTCTGAAGGTTATCAAGAAGACAAGACGATGACTATGGCCTGTGAATGTGATTGCAGGCCATGACGAACGGGAGGTTGCCATCTTGCATACACCCTGTTAGGACACCGAGCAAACGCAAGCATTACTCAATTCTATTTAGATCCATACCCAAGGGAGGTGGCGTGCTCCACACTTTTGATGACCCTCTGTTGTACGGTCCCTGTAGCCTCAACAAGTACTTGAAGTTCCAGTTCATGGTGTTTCTACTGTGGTCGATCTGCGGTGGTTGTTTTGTCGTGGTCAATTTGCCTTGGTCGTTCTGCGGTGATCATTTTTCCATGGTCATTCTGCAATGATCATTCCGCCGTGGTCGTTCTTCCTTAGTCGTTCTACTATGGTCAACCTGCCATGGTCAAGCCGTTGCGGTGAAGTTCCAATTCACAGAGCAAGGGTGCAAATGTGATGATCCATTGAAAGCATTTTATGTAGAGAGAAAGATGAGAAAATGAAAACAAAAAATCACCAGTACAAATATCACAAATGGTTCTTATTAAAAACTATATGTGATAATTTGTAGGATCAGAAACGGCAACAGAGGGGGGAGGTGAATGGTGCCTTTTTAAAATCTCCCCCAAGTATCCACAAACTTCTTCTCCGATCCCTGAAAGCAGTCCAGAAGAAATAGGCCAGGCTGGTCAGACCGCAGTGCTTCGGCCGGTCAGACCGCACTACCTTGGCCGGTCAGACCGCCATGACAAGGCCGGTCTGACCACCATTTAATGGCCGGTCTGGCCACCATTTACAAACCGGTCTGACCAGGGCAAACCCTAGTGGTCTGACCGGCCCCTTGTAAACAGGGGAAGCGACCAGCAAAAATTCAGAGAGATAGAGCTGGCTGACAACTGAACAGTGTATACTGAAGAAGATATGATTCCTGAGACAAAGATCAATAGAATGTTGTTCTTCTCAGGTAACTTGAAGAGCACTTCAATTTAAACAGCAGATTAAACCTCTAAGACAGGAGATTACAAACAAAAAGGCAAAAACATGAAATCTGAACCACATTCACTAAAACTAGACAGTGAAGATGACAGAATGACAATAGGCTTGTGATTCTTGAATCTTTTCTCATGAAGCCTTGGATTAACAGCAGAAGACAGCCTCAAAACAAGAAAGAACAGGCTAGGAGCAGATTCTTAGCTGAGAAATCACAAGCACCAAACCTCCCCTGCCTTCAAATCCTAAATTTTGAGAACAGAGGAGAACTGCACCAGGGAGCTCTCAACAGAAAACAGCAATAAAGATTTGTGCTCTCAAGTATAATCTGGCCAAGGAGCCTTGAGGAGATACTCTGTTCAGAGCAAAATCATTTTGCAGCTTCTCAACCAAGAAAACAACTCACAAACAGAGAGAAGCACAAGCAGAAACCAAACACAGAGAAGACAGGAAATAAGAGCAACCCAACAACAATCCTTCTCATATTGAGTAGGAGAGATAAATGATTACAAGCAAGTGTTCTGCAGCCATTCCACTATAGCCCCATACGTAATTGAAAAGAAGTGTCAGTCATCTCACTACATGGTTCCTCACTGAGATGGACTCACACCAGTAGTGACCACAAGAACACACTCCTACTGCTTACGTTCCCACTGCTGCCAATCCTCTCTACATATAGAAGGAGATCACACCTCTAATAGCAAATCAAGAATTGGCAGCCCTCTCACACTACCAACCTCACACACATATGAGGCAACATCCACTCACATGCAAAAAGAGAGAAGAGGGAACCAGGATGGAGGGAAAAACAACCATTCCACTCCAAACCCTAACCTCTCTACTTCCATCCACTAACGGGTCTCCAACCCGTTATCTTCAACCGAATCCGCTTCCGTTTTGCAGCCTTGCAGATTTTACCGAAATTCCCCTACTGCACCTTCCTGGAAGCTTTCTGTCCTCGCATGACCGCACCCGGCATCCTGACCGTCTAGACCTCGACTCCTCCCTGAGTCTAGTCCTGGTTCGCTCCGCTGCACACGACCGCACCCGGCATCCTGACCATCTGGACCTCAGCTCCTCCCTGAGCCTAGTCCTGATCCTCCTCGTCATTGCCCGTCGTGTCCACCTCCGGTAGCTCCAGCTCCGGTTCCTCATCTCCAGGCTTGCAACCACCTCAGCAGCCTCGATCATCTTCGGTGTCTCCGATCGTCTGGACCTCAACTCCTCTTGTGCCTAGTCCCGGTCCTCCCACGCCTCACCGTGACCTAGCTCCGAAGTCCTGCAACCACACAAACAAGCAAACCATCACATAGCACCGCTCGAAAAGCATAACCAACATTAGCATTAGTGAAAGGTACTCAAGCATGAAATACCCAAAACAAACTCACTCTCTCTAACACAAGCGTCAATTACTCATCACAAACATGGGGATACCTCCACATGGTCTCTCATAATTGCAGACATCACAGATAATTTTTATTCTGAACCGTCTATGATGACTGACATATCACAGACAACTTCTACTACAAACTGTTTGTGATATTTGTATCATAGACAGTTTGAAAATCATCGGTAATGACGGCATGTCATTACTGACCCATAAATGTAGACGGCTCACCAAACTGTCTGTGATGATGTTTTTGAACCGTCTATGATAACTTTTTCTATCGTAGTAATAGATAGTAGGCAAAATGGAACAGCCTGTGGGGAACCTAATAGTTGTGGCGGTGACTGGAATGATGCACTGGAGCGGCGATACGACGGAGACAAGCGGCGAGGTGGCTATGGGCCATGTGATGAACTCAGTGCGGGAACGAAGGAAAATAGAAACTAGGCACAACGTGAGCTAGAGAAGGTTATTATGATATGAGCAAGCGCTGGCACAAAGACCTATGGTCACCTATGTTGTGCCGACAACAAAGAAAATCCGCAACACTAACACTACTATGGTGGCGATGGTGAAGACAGAGACTTGGGCCAAGATAAACCAACAGAAAAGCATCCTGGGGCCTCGGGATCATACTCGAGGGAAACGCTGTGGCGGCCGGATGGTGGGCAACGGCTACGGCGGAGACAGGGCTCACAGCGACAGCATTCTAAGATACCATGTGGTTATGACCCCATGTTTGTGATGAGTAATTGACATCGGTTTAGGAAAGTCGAGTTTGGTTTGTGTGGTTCGGACCATGTCGTTGCGTGGTGCAATTGGTCTCGGTCTCGGTCGGACTTGGTCAAACCTGGTTAAAGTGATTAGGATGCACATTCTCTTGATTTGACAGGTTTGGGCTCTTTCATGCGTAAGTTGGTTCTTTGATGCTATTTATGCTTACATGTGTCGAGCGGTGCTATTTGATGTGTTTCTTGTCTATGATGGCTGCAGGACGTCGAGGCGGAGTCGTGGCAAGGCACGAGGTGACCGGACTAGGCACAAGCGGTGTCGACGTCAGAACGGTCGGATGTGTCGAAGACGGCGAAGACTCGAGGTGGTTGCGAGGCTTGGATGACAAGGAACGCGGAAGCTTCCCAGAAGGTGCAGGAGGGGCGTTTCGGTAAAAGCGCAAAAGCTGCACAGGTGGAAGCGGTTCCGTTCGGGATTTAGCGGGCATAACGGGTTGGAGACCCGTTAGCCAAAGGCTATAAATAGGAGAGGGTTTCTCAAGTGCATGCATGTCTTGTGAGGGAGTGCATGGCTTTGGGAGTGAGTTAGGGTTTTGCTTTAGTCAAAAGAGTCTTTGGAGAGGTTGTTTTGCTTTGAAGCTTTAGTTGGTAGGAGAGAGCAGGGTTCTGTTGCTCTATCTCCTTCGTTGTGTTCTTGAGTGAGAGCTCCTCCCTTCTCAAGCATGTAGTGGGGAGAGGATTGAGTAGAGACTTCATGTAATCATTCCTCTTGTATCCAGTCGCGTATGGGGACTCCATGTAATTCTTGGTTGATTGGGAATGGATATTCTGGAGTTTATTTCTCGTGCGTCCCTATTTCTCTCTCGATGCTCCTCTCTGTGTGATTCTTGAGATTTTGTGTTTTGAGTTGTTTCTTACTGAGGAGTAGCAAAATGGGTTGCTCTGTGATGGAATTGCATTTCTAGACCCCTTGGTCAGCTAAAATCCTAGAGCCAAGTGTTTGATTTCAAGTTCCTTCTCCTGCGTTCATGTTCTTCTCTGTTCCCTTTTCTAGGGTTTGAGTTGATTTTCATTTTTCTTTTAGTAGTTTGTGCCCTGAATTGAGCTTCTAAGTCCTAAGGATATTCCCTTCTTATCCTCTTAGTTTCATGGTCAAAGGAGCTGAGATTGAATGTCAATTTGAGTTTTTGGGCTGCTCTCTGTATTTTTCAGTTCTTGGGTAAAATATGAAATTATTGCTCTTGAATTGGTTTTCTTCGGTTCCCTGGACTTCCCTTGCTATTTATGATGTTATCCTGTTATTCTGGACTGAGAAACTCAGAAGGAAACATCAATTTTCCCTGCTGACTGGAGATCACAATATGTCTGAAAATTGGACTCTGCTGCCTGTCTGATTTTTTGAGGACCGGTCAGACCGGTAGTAGTATGGCGGTCAGACCGGCGTTACCAGACCGGTCAGACTGGCGGTAGGCATGCGGTCTGACCGCCCAATGCACTGCGGTTAGACCGCCCGAGCAGTTGATTTTTGATTTGGTGTTCGCTTCTTTTCGCTCCTAGGTTGTATTGCCTTCTCTTTCGCTGGTTGAAGTTTCTTTTGAGTTATTGTTGCCCTCTTCATAGCTCTGTAGCTACTGGAGTGGAATCTCTTTGAATTGAGTACTAGAGGGGTAATTTTTGAAAGTCGACATTCACCCCCCCCCCCCTCTGTCGCCGAACTCGATCCAACACATTCCCTGGCAATGGGCAACTAAAATGGGGCAGCGTGTTAGAATCTAGGGAGCACGGAGAAGCTACAAATGAGCTTAGAGAATACAGGGCCTCATAGAAGTGGCAACAATGTCGAGGGTGGCGGGGGCTTCCAAAAAATGGGGAAGACAGCACGGGCACAGCGATGTGTTGCACGAGGTGCCAAATCAAGATAGGGGTTTGGACTGGGGGTAAAATGGCGTAAAATGATGCGGGTGGAGGGGTGGGGACTTGCTGAGACGAGTGGTAACATGGCGTAGCTGCGGTGAACGTGTCCACCAGAGCCGGGGACATCGACTTCGTTCAAGCCAAGATGGAGCAGGAATCAGAAACCAAAAATGGAGCAGGGTATGTTGGAAATAATCTTGTTTTTAAAAGTTATTTACAAAGGTTGGAAGTGATCAAAGCCAAGATGGAGAAGAAATCAGAAGTCGAAGATCAAAACGAAGTTTCCCAGGTGGAGCGGTTAGACCGCTAGTAGAGTTGTAATCGAAGTCGAAATGCAGCAGAAGTCATAGTCGAAAAAGAGTCGGAGTCGGAGTTGGTCTGTAATTCGTAGTCCGAAACGAGTAGGAGTTGTAAAACTGGATATAAAAGGGGGTGGAGTCTTGTAACCAAAGTGTGCCGACAAGTATCGAGCCATTGCGAGAAGTAAAGAAGAGAAATGAGAAAAACTCTGTGTTGCTGCTTTCCTTCGAGCAATTCCGTAGACGTGGTCATAAGCCCTTATGACCACGACAAAAGAACAGTGATCTTTCGACCACGCAGAGAAGGCTACGACCACGGTGAAGGTGGTCGTAAGGAGTTGCTACTACGCCGAGAAGACCAGTACATGGTCGGAAGCGACTCCGACCACATTGAAGGAAGTGAACGTGGTCGAAAGGGTGTTCGACCATGGTGAATAGTGATCACCAGCATCACTGTGTGATCGTAGAGGGTTTTGATCACGGTATTTTGAGTGGCTGAAGGAAGGGCAGCGAAGCGATAAAGAAGAGCGTTCGAAACTTCTACAGAAAATCGATCGGTAGAGCGATTGAAGCGGTCAGAACTGGTCGCAAGCACTCAGAACCGATCGTAAATAATTCTAACCGGTCGTAAACGTCTTTAACCAGTCGTAAACGGTCCTGGGAGGTCGTAAGACTTTCTAACATTTGGTATCAGAGCCATGGCAGAAGCATCGAAGGCTAAGGAGAGCGTGACGCTGCAATACCCCCTCCTCAGTTCGGATAATTATCCGGTCTGGATGATGAAGATGAAGGTGAACATGATTGTTGAAGACGTTTGGGGCGCGGTCGAACCAAAGGAGAAGGACAAGGACAAGGTCCTTGATGATCGACTGGACAAGATGGCAATGGCGGTGATCTATCAATCCGTGCCCGACTCGATGATGAGGCAACTGATCGGCAAGGAGACTGCATGAGAGGTCTGGACGACTCTGCGGACAATGCATGAAGGAGTAGATCGGGTGAAGGAAGTTCAACTCCAAACATTACTGAGTGAGTTTGAATCAATGAAGATGGGAAAGAACCAGACTGTGGAGGAGTTCTGTATTTGCATTTATATATGTATATGAGAATGTGTGATATATATGTGAATTTGCATTTATGTATATAAGAATGTGTGATATATATGTGAATTTGCATTTGTGTATATGAGAATATATTATATGTGTGTGTGTGAATATATTATATATGTGTGTGTGTGATATATATATATATATATATATATATATATATATATATATATATTATTTAGTTATCTATGGAACTAAAAAGAAGGCTACAAAATCTAGCAGATGCAAAGGCAAAGATGTGAGCTATTGGAAGAAGAAAGACGTTGTGGGACCAAGTAAGTGGTACCAGTAAGCAAGTGAAGCTTAGAGGTGGTACAAACATATGGCATGGAGGGCTACAGGAAAAGGAAGTGTAGTTAACCAAACTACACAAGGAAATTACTCTCTAGTGGAGGGTCCAGACGGCCTTGTCCAGACACCAACACTTATATTGCAGTGATATGCACGGGCCCCTATTTTGGGGGCACTCCTAATGGTGGGAGGAAAAACAAAAAAAATGAGAAAAAAATGTAGAACTGATTTGGTGTGAGTTCTTGGAGGAGCACAGTGACTTCAACGGATAAGAGTTAAGGTATATATTGTTGAGTATAGTGACTCATATCCTAGTCTTTTAGGATATGAAAAAGGTGTACTATAAGTAGTATTAGAAGAATCCTACTAGGATTAGAATTTCTACTTTATTTTAGAGTAGGATTCGTACTTTCCTTTGGAGGAGGACTAAGGTGACTATATAAACCCACGGGAGGTAGTTATGGAGAACCCAAGCAATAAAGCAAAGAAAACACTTATCAAAAGTTAGATGTGTATGAAAGGATTAGAGACTATGTTATTTTTTAACAATAGATTCTTATATAGGTTAAGAATCCGATGATCCTAAAAGATTCGAGAGGGTTGTGAGAGAGCGACAATCCCCGGTACTCTTTTGAGGTTGTGCTTAAGGAATTTACGGTCAGCTTTGTCAAATCTTTTTCTCTCTCGTCATGGTTGCTTCAACATCGTTATTTTGGTTCTCTACAAAATTCATCTTCTTCATTATTAATACTGTGTACACTCATGCCGTATTTCATAAACTCTAATCTAATTCGGGATACTGTGCATAAAAAGGGATATGAGTGCGACATCACACCCTAGCTTAATGGTGACTGCACAGCGCACAAATGGCACAGCAAGCACCTCCAGCAAAAACATTTCCAGTTCTCTACAGATATTTTTCATGGTGTTATTTGCATGATTAATAATTAGATAGAAGTGCTACAAAATGAATATAATCAATTCAAGCCGTGAGGCTGGGATAGTGATATTGTACAGCTTGCCTAGAAGGCGTTTTCTCCAAAAGCCATCTATTTTGAAATATATTTCTATTTTATTAGCTAGAGTCATCGTTTAATCTACAATGACCCTGTTTTTTGGTTGTGACTGATGACTTTTGGTTGTATCTAATGGTTTTTGTCTAAACTTTTTGAGATTGCAGCAAACGGCAGAGATACCGATATGGACGATCATATGGTTTTGAGTTTAAAAAGCTATTTGAAAAATCCGCTTTAAATAACCACTCAATTTATTTTTACTTTCGAAGAAAAAAACCCTAAAAGACAAAAAAAAACTGGCTCTATATATGTTGGTTACGTTATGGAACCGGTAGGGCTCAAGTATCATATATATGGTGCAAAAAATTTCCTGTTTTGTTTTCGAGAAAAGCTACCAGTCAAGTATATATAAGTCAATGGCACCATGTCCATGCTAATTAAGTGCTTTAATTAATAAATACTTTTCTAGAAGAGAACATTGTAATTGTTAATTAATCGCACGACTTCCTTTTTCTCTCTTCTTTTATACATCATGTGCTAGGAGCTCGTCGCACACGAGATATCAATGGCAATTGGCAAACAGTACGTAGTATTCACGTACACGGCGCCTAATTTCTCAAAAGCGTTTTGACTTACGGTTTGTCGTACGTACGTACGTTCTCACACGTCTTCTCATTGGCACAAGAGAAAACTCATGTACAGCCAAGAAAAAGGAAAACTCATGTTCGTACATATGTACGTACAAATCAATCTCTAGGATGGCATTTGTACGTACATACTTGCAAACTCATGTGCGTACATACGTACAAGAGGACAGAACTGTCTGTAAAAAAAGAAAGAAAAACGAGGCAATTATGTATCTTGTGCTGCAGTGTTTGTGGTAGAGAACACCGGTGACTAGTCAGCCACTGGACAGTAAGGAGACAGGTTCGGACGCATGTGGCAATCACATGCTATTCTTGTCCTGAGTACGAAGTTGCCAGCAATGTGCAGCTAAAGTCGTAAACTTTAGCCCATGACAATATGTAGCATTAGTAAGGTTTTGTTTGAAATGCAGAAATTTTTTATTTCAATAATATTAAATTATTTTCTATGAAATTTTAGTAGATTTCTATACACATTTACAACATTGAGATCACATCTATACACATCGTATATATTAAATTTATGACAAAGGGGTAAATACAATAAGGTTTTATAGCATGTGACCGACTGGTCAAGAGAATACCAGAGTTAAGAGTAACTTGTAGTGGAAAACAAGTAAATAGCCGAAGTATCCAATGGTATGTCACCATAGACACAGGCAACCGACTGGTGATTAGGCTCTAGAAGAATTTATCGTCGAACTCCTCAAAGCCGGAGGCGAAGTATGCATTGCCTGTATCTTTCTTCATTCTCTGATCAACAATAATTTAAGCAACGTTAAATACATTGTATACTCAGCAAGACTTGTAGTGTATCGCAAAATTATATATATGCAAGGCTATCAAAGAATAAGACTCTATACTAAGTTATTTTCAGCATGAAGCAAATTTTATTTGCAATATCGATAAGTACTAATTTGCAACGGAATTTGTAAAGAGCATTTGACATGTAATGAAATAACATTTATATAATTTCTATAACAGTAGACCAAATCTATTCGTAGCCTTCCTCGGCTGTGAATATCGCACAATTCCCACCCATGGGCATGGCACACAATTAGATGTTCATGCCATCCCATATGTTCAGTGAAAACAGTTTTAAAAAGGAAAACTACACCCATTATGGTTGCATCCAAGCATGCTCATGACAGCGAGTACTGCTATTTAAATAGTTTTTAACACTCTGCAAAGGTTGTACAGTTTCACCCACACGAGATAATCAAATACACTATCAGACATTATACGCTTCCTTGGGCATGTGACGAAGTGATTAGCATATAGCCTTTAGGTCATCTAGTCCTAACCATGCATCAGCCCAATGAATGGGTAAGCCCTCACTTGGGTGCACCAAGTAAGCTGCATGATGGACCCTCACCTCAGCAGATTATGTCCCTTTGGTGAGGCATTCATCATTGTATTAGCAAGCTTTGGTCCCAACACCTTAGTAAAGAGAGCCCCTATGAGCCAGACCGTTACATGGAATGCCCTTACTACTTCTGCACCTACCACAATGCAAGCCTAGACCTACACAACTTAATCAGCTAAATAAGGTAAGCAATGGTTGGTCCAACAAGACTTTCATGGCGTTGTTAGGTCTCCTAGCGAACATCCTTCTAGAGAAAAATATGTTGCCGAGAACAACCTATCAAGCCAACAAGGTTCTTTGTCTATTGGGAATGGAAGTAGAAAGAATACATGCATGTTCAAATGATTGCCAGAGTTAAGAATGTCATGTATGAGGAAGAGTACAATCAATTTGATGAGTTGCCTCCATTCGGAGATGGCATCAGGCTCGAGGTAGAACCAAGTGATGAAGCAAGGATATGCGTGTTGATCATCGTGAAGAGGTTATTTAATAGTAAATAGCCAAGTGTAATGATCCCACACAGTGAAAACCTATTTGGAAATTATTCCAATATAATTATAAGAAACTTGGCATGTAATTAAGGAATTATTCCATTGTAATTGATTCAGTAATTAAGAAATAATTATATATGTGATTGTATATGCTTTCTTTTTTTCATAGGGCATGGCTAGCATTTCCTGAGGCTAGCCGAAAAACATGATTTTTTGTAGCTAAAGAAGAAACTATCACATGCAGTTTAGTGGTGCAAATTGCCTATGATATACGTAACACAGATGATTCCATAATAAAATCATTTATGATATAAACCACATCACAGACGGTTCTTTAATAGAATCGTTTGTGATAGTTATTCCATAAGTAGGGCACCTGCTAGTGTTTGCACCCTTACTCCTCACTCGCGCACCTCTCCATCTCCTCGTTCCCCCTCCACCACCGTTGTCACTGCAAAACCTGACACCTCTGCCTCTCCTTCCTCACCTGATGTCGTGGCCCCATCACCTCTCCTCCCGACGCCACCTGTCCTCCTGACAATGCCTCTCCTCCCAACGTCGCCTCTCCTTTTGGCGCCACCTCTCCTCCCAACAGAGCCTCTCCTCCCGACACCACCTCTCCTTCCCATTGCCTCTCCTCCCTATCGCCTCTCCTCCCAATGGTATGGATCCCAAATCCCATTTCTTTACCTCATGTGTGATAGATCCGTCCATATTGTTAATATGTGTTGGAATCGAAGTTGAATGTGTTCATGAGTTCTCTCCTCTCCGTCACCTCTCCTCTCAAAGGTATGGATCCCTACTTTTTACCTCATGTGTGTTACATCCATCTATATCTATTAGTGTCTTTTTAATGTGGAACCTAAAAAGGAATGGGGAACTGGATGTGGGAGGGAAGGTGGGCCTACTTGTGTCAGGTTGGAAGTGGTAAGGTTGTTGGAGATGGTCTCAGTGTGGTCCTTAGACGGATGAAGATGTGGATGGTGGTTCTTCATCATTGCCAACAATGTCACCTTCATGTTGTCCTCACGGTCAGTCTACTAGGTGTCCGGTGGTCCGCGCTCTTCTTCGCCTTCCACTACACTCTCCTTCGCCTTCTGAGATTAGTCTTGTTGTGGTCTCACATGGATGAAGACATGGATGTTGGTCCCTTGTCATTGCCAAAGATATTGCCTTCATGTGGTCCTCACGATCGGCCTTCTGGGTCCTAGTTTTACTACATTCTTGTCTCCCCTCATCCGACTCTCCTCTCCTTCTATGGGTGGGCTATTAGTTTAAGAAAAGAGGGTATGAAACGCTATGAGTAAGTTTTTAGTTGTTGAGAAATACATGTCACATCACACAAAATCCTAGTTGGGGAGAAAGAAATTGTGAGGGTGTATGAGGATGGAAGTTGTAGTGAAAAATAATAATAAAAAGTTAGGGAATGATTTTAGAGATAAATTGTTGGAGCTATTGTTTCTATGTGAGTTAGAGTTCTTAGAGACAACCTTATGGGAGGGCCATATTATTGCTACATGATCTATTTGGAATGGTATATGTAACATCCCAAAAATTTAAGTTTTAAAAATGGAAAGCTTTTAAACTATTTTTGCAATATGTTCTGCTGATATTTGGATTTTACGGAGATTTTCTAATTTTGGTGGAGGATTCAAACATTTCAAAAAGCTTCCAAAATAAAACTACTAATAATAATGCCATAAAAGGGAAATATGTAAATAGGGGAAAACCCAAACATTCTGAGTTAAAATCTAAAAATATGGTCCACAAAGGGAGGAAGAAACTTAAATTAAAACAAAAGCATTTAATTTTGAACAAGTATTATAAGGGCAAAATAGGCATGAAGGAAATATATACATGTATATAGATAATGAATGTGCAAATAAATAAATATATATATGTGTATATCTATATACAAATAAGGTAAATATACATATACATATATATATACAGAAATAGAAATAAATGAAATATATATATATATGTATATATACTTGTATATACATATGTGTATATGTGCAATAAATCAGCAAATCAACATAACAAATAAAAAAAAGAAACAATGGGAGTCAGGCCGGCCCGGCCCAACGCCTTCCCCGCGCGGCCCAGACGCCACTCGACCTCACCCCTCTGCCAGCGGGCCCGCTCCACCCCGCGCCTTCTCCCCGCTAACAGCCAGCCCCGCCCGCGCCCTGCAGCACTCCTCTTTCTCTCTGCGCCTCGCCTGCACTCGCTCTTTCCCCCCTTTCTTCCTCGCGTACGCCTGCCATTTCTTTCCTCTGCTCGCGTGTGCTCTGCCCCCTCTGACGCGGAGCATGCTCAAGTCCTATCGCTACCCCCCTGGCCAACTCGGCACACGCCGAGCCCCGCGCCCGGGCAAGGACCGGAGGACCTCGGCCCCGCTCGTTGCCGGCCCCCTTCCCGCCGCCTATAAAGCCCATGCGGCCCTTCTCCCACTCCGCCGTCCTCCTCCCTGCCTCCCACCCCGACCGATTGAATTTTCGTGCACCGTGGCTCACCGGCGAACCATTCCTTCCCCAGCTCCAGCGCCGAGAGCACCGCACGGCCACCATGAAGTTAGCCCCTATCTCGCTGGAGCTTCCCCGCCACCCCACCTCGCCGGCACCGTACCCATACCCGCGCCGCCGCCGCCGCCTCACGTCGCCGGCCCGCCACAGCTCCTCCTAGAAGTCGCCGCCACCTCCAAAAGCTTCCCCTCCCCTACGGGTACCCGTTTTAGCCATCGCCACCGACGCCCCGACCACCACCCGCCGGCGACACCGTTGACCAAGCGTCGCCCCCAAGCTCCTCTGTTCTGGGCGCTAGAACCTCTGCTCTTCTGCGTTTCTTCCCTCCACCCATTCAGGTAACACCCACACGGCTAACCGGCTAGCAGCGCACTCTCTCAGTGCTAGCCCCCGCGTTCGATCCCCCATCCCGCAGCATTTAGACTAGGTTTTCTTTTGATTGTTTTGATAGTAATTTCTGAAAAAGAAAAATTAAGAAAAATATGAGATTAATCCACAGATAAGACTAAAATTGATTGAGGTATAAATGAGCTTATTAAATATCTAGTTGTGGATCAAACATCATACGTTAATAACTAATGTGCTTTGAATACTTGTCTTAAAGCTTAGATTATGAATTAAAAGCATGTTAAGAAATTGAGTAAAAATCTTGTTTAGGTTTATGCTTCCATGGAATGATAATTTAATAAATAAGGATGGTTTAAATAATATATCATAAGCCATTGTTTACTAATAAACGTTATAGAATTAATCATTGCATAGTTGAAACCATAACCCTTATATCTATTCCCACTATTTAACTTGCTTAATATTACACATCCTTTGGAAAGATTTAATATTTGAATAGTTACCATAGGTGCATAATTAATATGCCTTTATTATTTATCGTCATCTAAATATTAAGTAAAGACATTAGTAAAAGATGGTTCTAAACTTAATAAAGACATTCAAGTTAAAGTAAGGAAAATAAATTTGACACCATGTTTGACTATAAAAATAAGGATTTAGATTAAAGATTACCCTTAATAATAACTAAAACATGTGCTCCAACCTTTAACATGCCATCATCAAATAAATACCAATGGTAACTCTAATCAAATAGCAAGCTAGGCTATCACCTTAATGTGTGTGTGTGTCTATATATATATAAACAATCTGGTTCTTTAAGACTTAAGTTGCACTAAATAACAACTAAAGGTACATAAGTTGATAACAACCTTTAATCAAAAGGGCGTCTTTAAGTAGAACTATCTTGTTGGAAAGATATATACGTATGTGGCCATTATAATAAAGTAACCCCTAGGTCATCAGATGTTAAAAATAGTCTACCTAATGTAGAGATGTGAATAGTAGTCATCACTAGCATGTCATCGACATACAAATCTCAACCGTAGATTCAGTGGAATGTTGATAGTAAAGTATAACCTGGTATAGCATGCTCGGCCCTAGATAAATAAATTTAAATAACAATAATAATAATGTCAACACTATAATAATAATTAAAATATACGCAGAATATTTACGATACCTAATCTGAAAAGGCTCTTTAATTAAAAGTCATGTTGGTGTATGTACTAAAATTCCTACGTCATCGGTAATTAAAATAATCTTACCACCTTTTAGTGAACAAGGTAGTATTAGCACGACCTAAAATAATACATCCCAAAATATAATCTATAAGATTAATTCGACAAACCAGAAATCATGTACATTGTGTATATAACTCATACCCTAACTCTTAAGAACTAACATTGGACAAGGCAATACTCAACACCCTACTACAGTCTTACATCTACGCATAGGTCTAACCTAACTCATGGAACTTCCTTGATAAATACAAAAATAATAAAAGACATTATTAATAAAATCAAGTCATCGCATTCCACCGTCGGCCTTGCCTCAAACCACACAAATCACCCATTAACTCAAAGTAAAACGAAATTAAGTTTATTCGGATTTGTTTGGATCCTTTGAGTTATTTGCTTTTATTTGGATTTAGTCATTTATCGAGTAATTAGAAATTGGAAGTCGTGAAGACTCATTGGATCAAGTGAGGTCAGGCTCGAAGTGAAGATAAACACCAAAAACCCAAGAGAAAGCATCGTGTGAGCTCAAGACCGCGGTAAACCGCGCCAGGCGAGTCAATACTTTGATCATGTTGAACCTACATTTTTTGCAAATTACTTTGGTTTAAATTATCAAATTGCATGCTGTTAGTTTATATACAAATACATGTTTAATTTAAGATTCTAGTTATGTGCCCATTGTTTGCCTTGAATAATATTACACCTCATTTGAAATACTTGAATATGTGAACCTTGTCGCCCTAGCAAAATTATAATAGTAACTTTTCAAAAGTAAGTCCGTAATTATACGTTGTGCTTAGCCCAGCATAAATACACGGGGCGCTGAAATACCTCAAGCATCATTATCAATTTCAATCATGAGAAACTGTTTGGGAAGTCATGGTGGTAATGACTGGTATATGTTGGTATGATTACTTTATGTTCCCAAAAACCCCAACTTGCTTATATATCTGGGCGGATGGTTCGAGGGTGTGAGTGTGGTGCAGTTGATGTACAAAGTGGGTTAGTGGTAGACTGCCCAGATACCACTAAGGACCGAATCTTGTCATGACCTCCTGTGTAAAATAGTACAACCACAAGTCTGTAAAGTACAACTTGGCTAAGTAAATTTATCGAAATCCCCGAACTCATCTCACCGGTAGTGGATGGGGAGTGGATACGCACAGGTAAGGGGGCCCTAAGGGACACTAGTGGAGGGTGAAGTTTTCCCAGCTGTTCTAAGCGTTGTGGGGAGTTGAGAAGCCCAGCTGCGTTAGTAACTGTGGGGAAACATCCCGTGCATAGATGGGACCCACCGCAAGTGGGAGAAGCCCATAAAGTGAGATGACAAAAGGGATTAGATACTTTAAAAAGTCACTGTGACGGTCTGCTCAACCACATTTCTAAGGAATCGTGTGGGGCAATGAGTTGATTGTCTCTTGTGCTAAAAGTGTACAAACTCTGCAGAGTCAAAACTATTCGAATAGCAGTACCCACGGTTAAGGGCGGACATGGGAACTTAACTAGATATAGTTCTATTTCAAAATGCTTTATGAATGGGTTTGGAAAAGTGAAGGGCATTGGAAAACCCTGGTTTGAATTATCCTGGGTGTCGTCCCAGTGGTAAGTTAAGCGGCTATAACGCTGAAAGATGCTATATGGTGCAGATGCCATGTAACGGTGGATGGAATCTGAATCGCTATTATTATTGCACTCTCTACACATTATGTTTTTGTTCGAAAATTGCTAGGTCTCAAGAAATTTTTATGTATCATATTTCAAAAGTAAAATGTTTTCCCTTCGTACAAAATAAAATGTCGGGAAGAATAAATAGAGCCGTGAGTAAAAGAAGATGGATGTTTGTGGTAAATACATAAAGTTGTCGGTGGATTCATGTCGATCATAAAAAGGAAACGATAGTGTGGATTTTGAGATAAATGAGTTAGCAGAATCTAAATGAGTAGATAGGCTAGATAGATGATTTAAATGATTTTTGGAGAATTAGGTAGTGCAAAGGTAATTGCCGGACTAATTTTTGGGAGATAGTGGTGATAATGGGATTAATAGGATTTGATCGATTACTAGATGAGTCAATTGAATTTTTGGGAATTTAGAGATATGATAATTGGAGTATAGATTGGATCAATGATATTCTTGGTGGAGGTATACCAGTGGATTAGTTAGAGGTAGATAATGGAAAATAAGGTTGATTTTGTAAGAGCAAATTGTGGTTGTGGATCAATAGCAAAAGGAATGGGTTGTTAGGAATTTGGAATACAAAAGATATTGGTGGATTGTATAATTGATGATATTCGCTGTTTGGAATTTTAGACAGCACCCAATATAGAAAGCGTGTGTTCGGTGGATTCAATAAATGATTACATTAGCTGTTTGGAGTTTTAGACAGCACTGAATACAGAAAGTGTGAGTTCGGTGGATTAGTTAAATGATGTCACTCGCTGTTTGGAGTCTTAAGACAGTAATCAATTTGGAAAAAGTATATTTGGTGGACTAAGTCAATTATAGTAATCGCTAGGTGGAGTTTAGATAACAACAATAATACTATGATTAAATAATAGTAATGCTCCTAAAAAGCAACTTTTGGCAAATAAAATAACCCGAGCCTCTCCTTTGATAAGCCATGCATACTATTTATTTGCATTCTGTGTATTGGCTCGCGAAGCACGGTGGTTAGTGTGCTCACACTCACTCTCATAACAAATCCAGAAGCATGAATCATATCACCACGCTTCGACAATACTTTTGGGCCTGATGGTAGAGAAGATGAAGATGTCAAGGGTTAGGTCACGAACCTCCAGTTGGCTGCCTGTGGGCATGTCCTGAAGGTCCCACCTGTGTGCTTCGTTCTTCCGCTGCTGCAATTTAATGATTTCGGCCTAATCGGCCCATGAGTAAGTCTATTATTTTAATTATGCTTCCGCATGATATGTAATTTGATGTCCATTACTGTAACTGTGTGCACTATCTACTGATCCAGGGAATAGTACGGTTGAAACACAGTAGATTCCGGATTATAAAATCTGGGTCTGACAGTATATTAGTGTGTTTCAAAGAGATTTGTAGCAATAATATATGTCAAAGCGACCTTGTAGCAATAATATATGCGAAATCACACATTTCAGTGTGTTAGTTTCTATAAACTAAGTTATGGCTCTTGTTTCTTCCTCCTCATCACGTTGTGTGCTAGGCTTGGTTGCTGTCTTAAGCATAAAAGAAACTTTGTGCTGCCATGCCATTCATTTGTTTGAGATCCCGGAAGAAGTCCAAGGACTCGTGCAATGATAGGCACTCCTCACAATGGGAAAAGCGTAGAAGACCTTCAAAAGCATACTTGTCATGCAGTACATGACCAAGGATCGCATGCCCTTCACGAGGTATTCTTTCTTGTCGCCGGGACACTAAGTGGAGGGTGATGTTTACCAGGGCTAGCGTTTGTGGAGAGTGGTGTCCGACTACGCTAATCTATGGTGGAACATCCCACACAACTTATGTAACCTTCTTTGTGAGGGATAAGCTCATATGGGTGAGATGCTAGGGGGCGAGGTATTGTAAAGGCCTTGTGATAATCTCTCGATTTGTGTGACCAAGGAATCGCATAGGCCCATCGAGTTGATTGTCTCTTGTGGGTAAAGATATACAGACTCTACAGAGTGAAAAACTATTCGAATAGCCATGCCCATAGTCAAGGGTGGACATGGGAACTTCCTCGAGTTAGTTCTATTTCAAAAACCTTTATGGGTGAGATGAAAACTTGTCGGGTTGAGGTAACCCCGACTTTGAATTTTCCTGGAGAGAACTGTACTCTAGTGGTGAAAACTAGCATTTGGTGGAGGTAACCATGCACTGTAAAAGGTAGATGTAACCTGAGCTATAATTAATACTGCATCCTCATGTCAACTTTAGAAAATCTGTTTCAGTTAAAACTGCTGAGTCTTAAGAGTTTTTCTATTTATTGTATTTTCCAAATAATGCTTTTAGCAACCAAAAAACCTCAAGCTTCACTTGACAGCTTTGCATCTATTATTATTTGCATTCTGTGTGGTGGCTTGCTGAGTACCATTGTACGCTTTGTTGCTCAATTACCATTACTCGGTCAATAAGAAAAAGAAGATCAAGCCCTACAGAGCCTTAAGGGGATCGATAGAGCTAGAAGATGAAGAGGCCAAGAATTAGGTCACGAACCCAGTTGGCTACCTATGGGCAAGTCCTAAGGGTCCCACCTGTATGAAGTTTTCACTGCTGCATTTTTTGATTTCGGCCTGATCGACCCATTAGTAAGTTATTACTGTATTAACTACACTTTTGCATGATATGTTTTTGATATACAGTAATGTATCTGTGAGCACTATTTACTGATCCAAGGAATAGTGCGGTGGAGTCACAGAGGATTTTGGGTTGCTAAACCCACGGTCCGACACATTCTCTCTGCAACAAATGGCAAGCGTTGGGTCTCTTCCCACCTCTCGCCCCTTATCAATTCCCTACCCTTTCCCCCATTTTCACTATGGCCATAGTCCTCAATGAGTGCGGTCTCATCATCTCCTCCCTGGTACGAATCCATCTATCCTAAGTAACTATCTTTCTTTAATTCTCCTATCCCAAGAAATACAAATCTAATTCAGAGTTTTGATTGAGGTGAACTTTCTGGTGCTGGTAGGAGAACAACATGAAGCCGGAGTTTAGGATAGCACCGCAGGGCGTTGAGCAGGCACGCTCCGTCGACAAATTGCTTTGAAAGGTATCAAAATCGAATTCTTGTGTGTGATTTAACGGTTATGGCATGCAGTAATGACTTGGGGAAGTGATTTTGTGTGTGTAGGGGCTAAAAGAAAGAAGCACCCCGTGGCAGAGAAATTCCCACATAGAACTTTAGCATGGCTTCGACCATGACGCAGCTTCGACCATGGTGCTTTGTTCACAGCACTTCGACCACGGCTTCGACCATGAAGCTTCAACCACGGGCACTTAAACCATGGCTTCAACCACGAAGCTTCGACCATGGCACTTCGACCACGGTGCTTTGACTACAACTAGATGGGTGTAGATGCTACTGGAGATAGAAAATGCATAGAGCTTGGCAGAACTAATCAGACAACAAATCGTTCCTCTTTTGGATACCTCCAGTTTTTCACTAATTAAACAATAGATTAGATATCAACCACAGGCTGAACTTAGCAGAACAAAATAAATAAATAATTACACGGCAACAAAAAATAGAATCGTTTGTGATGGCCACATATTACAGACAAATTTTGGTACGTAAAAGTCATATGTGATAGTAGGCTTTCAAAAATGATTCTTTATACAAACCGTTTATGATAGTAAACTTTCATAGATGGTTCTTTATATAAATCAGCTGTGTTGTGATTTATCACAGATGGCTCACAAACCGTCTGTGATAACCGCCTAGTATTATAGATGCATAAATTCAAATGATTCAGAAAATTGTCTGTGATGATAGTATAGAACCTCTTATGTGACCTTTTTTTTATAGTAATGTGCCATATTTTTTAATTGGCTGTTGTTGAGCTATGAAAATGAAGAATTAGATGTAGCCTAAGGTGATTTGTCTATCCTAGATTTCTACTCTGCTCTAGCAACTAAAGAGCAGACTTTACACTCTCAGTGTAATGATTGCTACTCTTGATTTAATAGCTTATCAGTATCTTCATGTCCTCCATATCATCTAGGTTATTCCTTCCAGCGCAGCGTAGCGTGCTACTCTGTCTAGTACCATGTAATCTAAGGAACAGGTGACAGCCGTTGGACTGGCCAAAACATGCACGAAAGTTTTTTTTGCCCGAACAGTGTTTATGATTATTTGGTAATTCTAGTGCGGTAGATTGTAATTTGAATCGTCTAATTCGATGAATACAGTACACATAATTCGTTGGTTGAAAATTGTTAGTACACATGTCCTATATAGTCATTATACCCTTTACCTATTTACTTATCTTTACATGCGGTAACTTCTTTTTTTAAGGAATAAAAGTGGTACTTTTGCAGTTGCCTTTTCAATCTAGCTTGCTAGTCTCTATCGGAACCGGCTCAGGTGCAGGCCCTGCACATAGCTATGTGCAGAGGCGCCTCGATGCGTGACACGTAGCAGGAGACGGTTAGATTCGCGACATGTGGCAAAAATAAAAAATACTTAAAAATCCAAAAAAACCAAAAAATACTTAAAAATTTTAAAAGTATTTTTGGATACTTACAAAGTATTTTTTAAGTACTTTAAAAATATTTTTGAAGTACTTAAAAAACATTTTTTAATAAAAATTATTTTTATTTTTTGCCACGTATCGCGAATCCAACCGCTTCCTGCCACGTGTCGTATAGCTATGTGTAGGGGCCCCTGCACGTGAGCGGCTCCATCTCTATCACCTTCCAACGGAATAGCATCACCTCTTACACACTGTGCTGGTTCTATCCCCACGTTGTAAACGTGGATAAAAAAGCATGAGAACAATGCCAGCTGTAAATGACATTGCACCATACTCGTGTATTTTTTAAAAATTAATTATACACTTTCACCTGCACCACTACATTACACACACGTGTGGTATTGCAATTTTTCTGGGCATGAGTACACCAATACACTTGTGGATTTTGTATTGCAGTTTTTGTGGACCAGAGTACACTTGGATATATGGTACTTCAATTTTTCTGGACTAGGATAGAAGCCCCATTTTGCCCCAGTTGTATTTAGGTCATGCTCTCTTTTTAAGACAAGACTTTATGTGACTATTTTATTCAACTGTTCTTTCAAGTCCAATCAATTTCTTCTAAGGCTTGTTTAGAACCTAAGAATTTTGCAGAAATTTAACAAAAAAATATGGTTCTGTTTTGTAAATTTGAAAAGTTCTCGTGTTCTATACAAATCCTGCTGCGGACCTCCACATCACTAACCTCAATAGGGGATAGTAGCACACATCACTGAATAGTTCGTCCTTATCGCCACCAGAAATGGCAACTATGAGTGGTCGACCTTAATTCGCTCCATATTTGACATTTCTAATCTAACTAGGGCCAGTGGAGACTGCTGTGGCGGATGCTTAACGGCCGGTCGCTGCAACACAAAACAATGTTGACTTTTCTTTAATCCACGTGTACAAAAGATTTTGTGGCGGTAACAATCTTTTGAATTCCTAACCAACAAGCACACTCAGCAGTATCATTCAGCACTGTAGGAAGATGGATATATTGTAATAGATGGATGATTGTATTAAACCTCGAAGACGATTTATATAGAGTACAAGGCTTGGAGGAAAAGAAGCCTCTCAAAAAGATAAGGCATGTATCACAGAATTACAAATCCTAAACTACCAAAACTAAAGATATGCTAATATACTCTAACATCCCCCGCAGTCATAGCGGTAGCTTCGTGGACAGTAGGAGTAGGAGTGGACGGTCAGACTAGACAGGAAATTGTCACGGATAGCAAGAGTGTCGTGGATGGTCAAATTGGAGAGGAAGCCGAAGGTGGAGAATCATCTGATTGACATCCCCCTGCAATCGCAGCAACAACATCGGGGACTGTTGTGGCGTTGTAGACGTGGTGACTGTAGAGGGAACCGATGAGTTTACTCATGTTAATGATAGCCCTTTTGTTACCGAGGTAGCTGAGAACGTGGTGACCATGGTTGTAGTCGTGGAGGAGGAAGCCATGTAGAGGTACTTCGTGTCGAGGTCGTCGTTGTGGTCGGGGTAGTGAAGTTGATGCAGAGGAGGGCATGGCTGAGGTTGATGAAGAGGTCGTCGACATCGACTGACTGTGGTCGATCGGGAAGATGAGGAAAAGGAGTAGAGAGAGGTTATTCAAGGGAACCAGTTGTAGCTACAGGGATCCAGTCGGAGCCACCGTGGTCGTCCGTCCGTGGTTGAACGACCATGGTGGAACAGCTGGGGTCGAACAACCATGGTTAAATCGGCCATTGTCGAACGGCCATGGTTGAACGACATGGTCGAACAGTCATGGTCGAAGATGAAGTAAAGGGGGTCGGTCGAATCTGGGGAGGAGGTCGTCCAGCCGTGTTCGAAGATGAAGCAGAGGGGCCAGCTGGATCTAGGGAGGAGGTCAGCTGGTTGTAGTCATAGATGAAGTAGAGGGGGGCAGCCGGATCTGACGAGGAGGAGGCGAGGTCCAAAACACGGTCGGAGGTGTGGTTGAAAGTGAGGTCACAGACGTGGTCATAGGCGTGGTCGTTGACATGGTTGTAGGATAGGTAGGAGGAGGCACCCTGGAGAAGGCACGGTCGGGGTCGAAGGCATAGTCAAAGGCATGGTCATTAGCGCAGTCGTAGAGGAGGTCGTGGACTAGGTCATCGGCGCAGTTTTAGAGGAGGTCATGGCCGTGTTCGTCGGCATGGTAGTGGATGAAGCAGAGGGGATTGGACGGATCTGGCAAGGAGGAGGATGGATCCGAGCAAGGAACTGCCGGATCCGGCACAGAGGAGGCTGGATCCTAGAGCGGTGGCTCCGGAGAAGGCCAGTCATGGTCGTAGATGAAACAATGAGGGGCCGGCTAGATTGGCACGGAGGAGGCCAAATCCGGGTGAGGCACCACCGGATCTAGTGCGGAGGAGGCCGGATCCAGGAGCGGGGACACAACAGGTACATACCTAATCCTGCACTATAGCCGCAGTCCCCAATGAGCACGGCCTCATTGTCTCCTCTCTGGTACGAATCCATCTATCTTAAGTAGCTATCTTTCTTTAATTTTCCTGTCCCAAGAATTACAAATCTAATTCAGGAATTTGATTGAGGCAACCTTTCTGGTGATGGTAGGAGAACGACATGAATCTAGAGTTCAGACTAGCACCACAGGGTGTTGACCAGGCACGCTCCACCGGCAAATCGCTTTGGAAGGTATCAAAATCGAATTGTTGTGTGTGATTTCACTGTTGTGTCAATGCCGTGGATTTTTGGTTGGGGCGTGCAGTAGTAACTTGGGGAAGTGATTCTGTGTGTGCGTGAGCTTAAAGAAAGAAGCACACTGTGGCAGAGAAATTTCTTCATGGAACATCAACCATGATGCAGCTTCGGCTATGGTGCTTTGACCACGACACTTCGACCACGGCTTCGACCATGAAGCTTCGACCACGGCGCTTCAACCATGAAGCTTCGACCACAGCACTTTGACCACGGTTTTGTCCACAATGCTTTGACCATCGCACTCCAACCACGGTATTTCGACCATGACGCTTCGACTACAACTAGATGCGTGTGCTACTGGAGATAGGAAATGCATAGAGCTTGGCAGAACTAATTAGACAGCAAATCATTCCTCTTTATGGATGCCTCCAGTTTCCCATTAATCAAAAAATAAATTAGATATCAACCACAGGCCAAACTTGGCAGATCAAAACAAATAAATAATTACCTGGCAACAAAAAATATAACAAAAAATAGAATCGTCTATGATGGCCACATATCACAGATAATTTTTGGTAAAAGTCGTCTGTGATAGTAGGCTTTCACAGATGGTTATTTATGCAAACCGTTTGTGATAGTAAACTTTCACAGTTGGTTCTTTATACAAACCGACTGTGTTGTGACTTATCACAAACGGCTCACAAATCGCCTATAATAACCGCTTATTATCACACACATGTAAAGTCAGATGGTTCAGAAAACTATCTGTGATGATTGTGTTAGAACCTCCTGTGTGATCTTTTTTATAGTAATGTGCCATATTCTTTAATTGGCTGTTGTTGAGCTACGAAAATGAAGAATCAAATGTAGCCTAAGGTGATTTCTCTATCCTAGATTTCTACTCTGCTCTAGAAACTAAAGAGCAGAATACACACTCAGTGTAACGATTGCTACTCTTGATTTAATAGCCTATCAGTATCTTCATGTCCTCTATATCATCTAGGTTATTCCTCCCAGCGCAGCATAGCGTGCTACTCTGTCTAGTACCACGTTATCTAAGGAACAGGTGACAGCCGTTGGGCAGGCCAAAACATCCATGAATTTTTTTTTGCCTGAACAGTGTGTATGATTATTTGGTAATTCTAGTGCGGTAGATTGTAATTTGAATCGTCTAATTCGATGAATACAGTACACATAATTCACTTGTTGAAAATTGTTAGTACACATATCCTATATAGTCATTATACCCTTTACCTATTTACTTATCTTTACATGCGGTAACTTCTTTTTTAGGAATAAAAGTGGTTCTTCTGTAGTTGCGTTTTCAATATAGCTAGCTAGTCTCTGTCACGTCCATATTTGACATTTCTAATCTAACGAGGGCCAGAAGAGACTGCTGTGGCGGATGCTTAACGGCCGGTCGCTGCAACAGAATTTGTGAGGAGATTTTTCTCGGTTGTTTGCCTTTTCTTTCTTGAGAGAATGTTATATTTTCTCTTTAACACAAAATTATCTTGATTTTTCTTTAAGCCACGTGTACAAAGTGATTTTGTGGCGGTAACAATCTTTTGAAGTCCTAACCAACAAGCACACTCAGCAGTATTATTCAGCACTGTAGGATGATGGATATACTGCAATGGATGGATGATTGTATTGAACCTCGAAGACGATTTATATATATAGAGTACAAGGTTTGGAGGAAAAGAAGCCTCTCATAGAGATAAGGCAGGTATCACAGAATTACAAATCCTAAACTACCAAAACTAGATATATGCCAATATACTCTAACATCCCCTGTAGTCGTAGCAGTAGCTTCGTGGATAGTAGGAGTAGGAGTGGACAGTAAGACTAGATAGGAAATTGTCGTGGACAGCAGGAGTGTCGCAAACTGTCAGATTGGAGAGGAAGCCGAAGGTAGATGAAGCGAAGGTGGAGAACTGCTGGACTAACATCCCCCCGCAATCGCAGCAAGAGCATCGGGGACTGCTGTGGTGTTGCGGACGCAGTGACTGTAGAGGGAACCGATGAGTTTGCTCAAGTTAATGATAGCCCTTTGTTGCCGAGGTAACTGAGAGCATGGTGACTATCACTGTAGCCGTGGAGGAGGGAGCCATGTCAAGGTACTTGGTGTCGAGGTTGTCGCTGTGGTCGGGGTAGTGAAGTTGATGTAGAGGAGGATGTGACTGAGGTCGGTGAAGAGGTTGTCGACATCGACCGACCATGGTCAATCGGGAAGATGAGGGAAAGGTGTAGAGAGAGGCCATTCAAGGGAACCAGTCAGAGCTACAGGGTACCAGTCAGAGCCACTGCAGTCATCCGTGCATGGTCAAGCGGCCATGTTGAACAGTCAGGGTTGAACAACCGTGGTCGAATCTGCCATGGTTCAATTGATCATTGTCAAACGGCCATGGTCGAACAATCATGGTCGAAGATGAAGCAGAGGGGGCCGGTTGGATCTGGGGAGGAGGTCGTCCAACCGTGGTCGAAGATGAAGTAGAAGGGGCCGGCTAGATCTGGGGAGTAGGTCGGCTGGTTGTGGTTGTAGATGAAGCAGAGGGGGCCAACCAGATCCAGCAAGGAGAAGATGAGGTTGAAGGCACGATCGGAAACAAGGTTGGAGACTCAGTCAAAGGCGCGGTCAGAGGCATGGTCGAAGGCGCGGTCGTAGACATGGTCGTAGGAGAGGTAGGAGGAGGCGCCTGGGATAAGGCACGGTCGTGGTCGTAGACGAGGTCGCATGCGCGGTTGGAGGTGAGGTCATAGAGAAGATCGTGGGCGTGGTAATCGGCGCAGTCATAGAGGAGGTCATGGCTGTGGTCGTCAGCTTGGTCGTAGATGAAGCAGAGGGGACTGGCCAGATCCGATGAGGAGGCTGGATCTGGGCGAGGCACCACAGGATTTTGTGTGGAGGAGGCCGGATCCAAGAGTGATGGCTCCAGAGAAGGCCGATTGTGGTCGTAGATGAAGCAGACGAGGGGTTGGCTAGATTGGTGAGGAGGAGGCGAGATCCGGGCGAGGCACTACCGGATCTGGCGTGGAGGAAGCCGGATCCAGGAGCGGCCGCATCGGAGAAGGCCGAGGCATGCTGGAGGTAGCTGTGCTATCAGCCGGGGAGCCCAGATTTGGGGCCGTGGAGACGAGGGGCGGAGAGAGCCAGCTCTAAATTCGGGCTGAAAAACCACTGAGGAGAGCAGGGAGGCGGCGAAGTTGGGGAGTCGCTAGCACAAAAAAGTGCCTAGGTGCGGACAGTGGTGAAGACGATGGCAATGGTAACCATGGGCTCTTAGTGTTGCGACGGTTCGTACTCACGGACGACAGGCTGGCAATGATGATTCGGCATGATGACGACGGTAGACAGGGCACTCGGAAGGCCGTGGAGGGGGGGCGTGTCAACGAGTGCGCCACATCACGCCACGACGTCATCGGAGGAGAGGAGGCACCGGAGAGGTCGAAGGCAAGGCAATGAAATCCAAAGCTGAGGAACGTCGATGAGCAGTAGGGCGACGCAAATCGATCTATGATCGGAAAAAGTAAAGAAAACCCGATTTGAAGATAACCAGGGAAAACTCTAATTGGTAGGCGATTGGATGATTGGCAACATAACTTAAACTACGGGTTGTGCAGCCCTGGGAGAGATCATTGAGATGAGATCATTTCCCAAGGGCGGCACGGCGGAAGTTGTGGAGGCGGCAGCTCAGGAGCGGCACTGATCTGATACCATGTAGGAAGATGAATATACTGCAATGGATGGATGATTGTATTGAACCTCGAGGGTGGTTTATATAGAGTACAAGGCTTGGAGGGCAAGAAGCCTCTTCTAGAGATAAGGCAGGTATCACGAGATTACAAATTCTAAACTACCAAATATAGAGATATACCAATATACTCTAACAAGCACAAACTATAAGTAACTAAAACCAAAGCATGCATCCTAAACTTAGATGATCGCTGGTCTTCTTTTCTTTTTTAATTGAATCTCATGGTCGTTCACCGGTGGCCCCAAGTATTTAGTCTCTTATTTCCTTATGCAATGTTACTCACATGCATATAGCTATTCTCTGTATTCTTAAATATTTGATGCTATTGACTTTTCACACTCTCCACCGATATATAACTATACTATTAACTGCAAAAAGTTGACATTATTTTTTATAGCAATAGAATGTAAGAAGTTGTAAAGGACAATATTATCATAGTATCGTTTTTACCAGCCATGTCATTTTTATGTGATCACTCTAGATGCATAGATAGAAAATATTGTTAATCCAGTATTACAAAATTCGACATCAAGTTTTCAGTTTTGACAAGTGTTTGGGAACACAAGGATTGTATATAAAATGTGGTGGAAGACAAACAACACACTCATTAGCTCAGAGCAAGAACCAACACTGAAGGCACATCATCAACACCATGTAGACGCAATATGAAAACGCGTCATAAATGTCGTAGGCACCCCAAATTAATGATGAAAAACTCGTGGAAAGCATGTATTGATCACAACGGGTGTGCTTTGTAGTACACATATTTCTGTCTTCTCTTGAAAACACGTGGAGAACTCGGCTATAAATATGCCAAAGAATTAGCCAAGATGCTGCAATCCTACAAATTATCGCCACGTCTTTCCCCAACGTTAACCAGGAAACCAAAATGACACCACACCAAACAGCCAACATGGCACCTGCACCCGCCCTCACTCTGCTGGTAACAATGGCTGTGCTCGTGCTCATTGCACTGCTCTACCGGAAGAAGAGTGTCATGTCCAAGCTGCCGCCCGGACCGGCTGCAATGCCGGTCATTGGTAACATGCACCAGATGCTGATGAACAAGCCGGTGTTCAGGTGGATCCACCGCCTGCTCGACGAGATGGACACGGATATCCTTTGCCTCCGCTTGGGACCGGTCCACGTGATCACTGTGGCCTCGCCGGAGATGGCCCGGGAGGTCCTGCGCAAGAACGATGCTGTGCTTGCCTCGCGGCCCTCATCGTTCGCGTCGCGGTCGTTCAGCATGGGATACAAGAACACCATCATGTCACCGGTCGGCGACCAATGGAAGAAGATGAGGCGGATTCTCGCCTCAGAGATCCTCTCGCCGACCATGGAGCGAAAGCTGCATGGTAGGCGCGTCGAGGAGGCCGACCACCTCGTCAACTACGTCTACAATCTATGCAACAAGAAGCCGAGCTGCACCGTAGACGTGCGTCATGTGGCAAGGCACTTCTGCGGTAACATCATTAGAAAGCTCGTATTTGGCAAGAGGCACTTCTGTGAACCTCCCGCCGAGTCTGCCCGTGGTCCTGGGCGGGATGAGGAGTCGCACGTCGACGCGCTCTTCACGGCGCTCGACTACCTCGGCGCCTTCTGCGTCTCAGACTACTTCCCGGCGTTGGTTGGCCTCGACCTGGACGGCCATGAGGAGGTCGTTAATGGCCTGATGAGGACATTCAGTAGGTTGCATGATCCTATCATAGAGGAGAGGATGGAAGAATGGAAGACTCTTAGAAAAGGTGGTGAGAACAGAGAGGTTGGTGATTTTCTTGACGTGCTGGTATCCCTGGAGAATGCAGAAGGACAACCGTTGTTGACAGTCGAGGAGATCAAGGCAGAAACTCTTGTAAGTTTTTTATAGCTCGCTTTTTTCCAAACTTTTATTATTTATCATTAAAAAATAAAGTATTGCTTGCTAATTACTTAATGCTCAATCGAGCTATGCACCCACATTATGAACCGTCCGACACATGTAAATGATCCATATGAAATAGGAGTTTGGGTATGAAATGTTCTCGGGAGGTGCTTATGGCTCTTCTCTTCTCTATACCCTTGATATAATTATGGAGAGTTTTGAACTCATTTAATTTACTTTTGTAATTAATGCCATGGAAGTGCTTATTTACGATGGAACTAGTTCAAACCAAGATGAATTTAATATTTTTTATTTTCATATCTTACATACATTTTCTTTATGCGTATGAAAAATTACCGACATAAAATGTTGTGAATCTCGATGCACATCAACGGTATTGATTTGGGTACATAGGCTCCATGGTGCATAAAACACATGTCCATTTGACAAATGCTTTCTTTGTTATTTGAATTGCGGCTTTTTTTAAAACAAATAATGCGGTAGTGTACAGCTGCACTTCAGAGGCTAGGGGCATTGATAGCTAAGAATACCGTCTAGTGTTGTTGATGCAATTAAGAATATGCAATTGAGGTTGACTTGCAACGATGAATATAAATGCAGGAGATAACACTGGCAACAGTGGACAACCCATCAAATGCAGTGGAGTGGGCATTGGCAGAGATGATAAACAACCCAGATGTGATGAAGAAAGCTATCGACGAACTTGACGAGGTGATTGGCAGAGAAAGACTTGTTCAGGAATCCGACATTCGCCACCTCAAATACCTCAAGGCATGCATCCGGGAGGCATTCCGCATCCACCCGTATCACCCTTTCAACCCGCCTCACGTCGCTGTTGCTGATACCACCATCGCTGGATACTTGGTCCCAAAGAACAGCCATGTCATGCTCAGCCGAACCGGACTCGGCCGAAACCCTAAAGTCTGGGATAACCCTCTCGAGTTTCGACCGGAGAGGCATCTGAACAATGTGGATGTGGCACTGGCTGAGCCAGAGTTACGGTTTGTATCGTTTAGTGCTGGTAGACGTGGTTGCCCTGCAGTATCACTCGGTACTTCTATTACAATGATGCTGTTCGCAAGGCTCCTGCAAGGTTTCACCTGGAGCATACCACCTGGTGTTGATAAGATTGAGCTTCAGGAGTCAGCTACGAGCCTTACACTGGCCAAGCCACTAGTTATGGAACCGAAACCACGATTATCGCTCCATCTATATGATGCAAAGTAGATCTATTTTGTGTAATTTAAGCTCAGCCCTATGGGATATATAAATTCAGTTTAGGTCAACAAACTCTCGAGGCTGAGAATTTCACATGGCTAGTCGGCACGTACTCCTATCCGTGCCTTTGCCAAAAGTGGTTTTCAACAGATGAGTTTTGGTTAGGACCTGGTACTGCTAGATTCTAATTATGCTTAGGAATGTATGGACCTTTTCCCTAAAGTTATAAAAACAAATCATGTAAGAGTGTTTTCTAGAAATTGCGCCCCTCACAAAATTGTGACAATCAACCAAGGAAATTAGAATGATAATTTTAGGGAGGCAATACAATCATGTAAGAGTGTTTTCTAGTGTTGAAAGAACAACGCGAACTAATCACTCAACCACGTGCTCTCTGCTCCTTTCCGTAACGGTGACATTAACGGTGACATCTTTGTTTTCTTTTAAAACATTAACGGCGACATATCTTCGCATTGTCGGAAGGAACGTACACCAGTGGCACGGAAACAGCTAAAGAATGCGTCGTACCGCGTTGAATAGTAAACAAACGTGTTAATTGTTCAAAACTGAACATGACATACCTCTACTTCCAGCACAAAATTAACTTTGATTCTGTGTCAAATCAATGGTTTTGAAAACGCAGTATTGCTCGGTACTTTGTTAGAATGATGCTGTTCGCAAGGCTCCCGCAAGGGTTTACTTGGAGCATATATACCACCTGGTATTGATAAGATTGAGCTACAAGATTCAATTACATGTCTCAAACTGGCCCGGCCATTAGTTATGGAAGCAAAACCACGATTACTGCTCCATCTATATGAGGCAAATTAAGTATATTTCTTAGTATTACTTAACCTAAGATATGAAATATATATGTATATTCAGTTAAAGAATAACGACTCTCTAGGCTGAGAATTTCACATGGCTAGGTGGCACTCCTTTACGTGCCTGTGCCAAAAGTGGTTTTTCAGTCGATGAGTGCAACTGCTTCGGTTAGGACATAAATTTATGATTTGGAACATGTTTTGTAGGACTCCAGCTCCCGGATTACCAACCGTAGAAGCCAGA
Source organism: Dendrocalamus latiflorus (assembly GCA_017311315.1). Classification (NCBI taxonomy): domain Eukaryota; kingdom Viridiplantae; phylum Streptophyta; class Magnoliopsida; order Poales; family Poaceae; genus Dendrocalamus; species Dendrocalamus latiflorus. The sequence continues at coordinate 38,910,333 of CM029656.1, read as the reverse complement.
GCCTAGCCAAACACCCCAGCACCCATTTTTTCTAGAGTCTGGATCACTTGAGGAGCGGAGCGCCCTCCTATAGTAGGAAAACGTGGAGTGACCGTGGGGCAACTCCCCGCAAGGAGCAGGTCTCCGGTTACAAGAAACTGATGAAGTTGAGGGTTATTTACTCACTAAATGCAACCAAACAAAATCCCTCATCCTCCCCACTTTCAGGGTTTAATCTTTCGGCTTCAAAAAAAATTCGGCAGTCACCGAAGGCAACAAAAAACGAAATTTCATCCATCTCGTTCAAAAATTCGGACGAAAATTTCGAATTTTTTGATGAAATTTAATCAAAATTTCGATAAAATTTAGACAAAATTTAAATAGGGACTAGAACTGTTCAACACCCCATTCCATGGGTTAGAAGTTTCTGGCAAGTACAGGGACTAGAACTGTTCAACACCCCATTCCATGGGTTAGAAATTTCTGGCAGCAGGATGGCAACTCACACATTCCACGAATTGCTTTGAATATTTGGGTGCACTCCCAGGGTCGCTCTTCGATCAAACTTCACTCTCGCATTGACTGACTAGGAGTCTCCGATTCCAGGAAAAGCATACTCTGCTCAACCGCCTTGCATAGCTTCGAAACTACCAAGCAAAATATGAAAGAAGACATACGATTTTTCACACTCTCCACCGATACATACATATACTATTAACTGCAAAAAGTTGACATTATTTTTTTATAGCAATAGAATGTAAGAAGTTGTAAAGGACAATATTATCATAGTATCGTTTTTACCAGTCATGTCATTTTTATGTGATCACTCTAGATGCATGGATAGAAAATATTGTTAATCCAATATTACAAAATTCGACATCAAGTTTTCAGTTTTGACAAGTGTTTGGGAACACAAGGATCGTATATAAAATGTGGTGGAAGAAAAACAACACACTCATTGGCTCAGAGCAAGAACCAACACTGAAGGCACATCATCAACACCATGTAGACGCAATATGATAACTAGTCATAAATGTTGTAGGCGCCCCAAATTGAGAGACCATATGGTTATGACCCCATGTTTGTGATGAGTAATTGATATCCGTTTAGGAAAGTTGAGTTTGGTTTGAGTGGTTTGTGCCAGTCGGCATTTGGCTCAGTCGGGTTTGGTTAGACGGACTTATTGCATATTATTCTTCCCGATTGGTTGTTTGGGCAAATTCTTGTCTGAGTTTGATTCATTGATGCTATTTATGCTTACATATGTCGAGCGGTGCTATTCGATGTGTTTCTTGTCTGTGATGGCTGCAGGAGGTCGAGGCGGAGTCGTGGCGAGGCACGAGGTGACCGGACTAGGCACGGGCGGTGTCGACGTCAGAACGGTCGGATGTGTCGAAGACGGCGGATGATGAGGACATCACTCCTTCGGATGCAACCGCTGATCCTCCAACCGTTGTGCAAGGAACATTGGAGAGGGTCATGAAGTACATGGAGAGAGGTGTGGAGGCGGAGAAGACCAGCAAGGACGTCCAAGTCAAGCCGGAGGCCCAGTCCAACTCGAGTTCGAGTCTGCCTCGGCCTTCAGGACCAGCCTGCAGTAAAACGGATGCCCAGGACGCATACGGACTCCATTTTTGACGACCCACATATGCATGGAAAGATAATTTCATAGGCTAACAAATGGATTTAGTTTGAGGTCCAAATTCCACCGGAGTCAATGGGAATCGTCAAAACAAGTCAGCGTTCAGAATCTGCCAGGGTGTTGCGTCACCGTCTTTTGGTCCGTTGGGCCGTGTATCGTCTTAGAGCCCATTAGGGGGCGCGTCCAGGGGGTGTGACGACCCTTAGACCTTATATTAAGTCGTCACCACACATGATAGGGTTGGGTTTTGCTTTAGATCAATCTGTCATCGAACAGTCGCCGTCTTCGGTCGTGAAACCCCACTTTCGTAATCTTAATCATACATCTGCAGATTGTCACTTCTTTGAGCTGCGTTCTTTCGAGTTCTTGCTTGTGTTCTTCGTTTCGTAGGCAGGGATTAGCCTTCTTGGCGAGGTCAGCTGGATTAGTGACACGGTTGATAACCAGAGGAGTCGTGGTGCTAAGGTTGCAGGGTTCGGGTCTTTTGAATCTGAAGCCGGATCGGTGTGTCGCGTTCCACCAAAACGAGAGTTATCATCACCTGACAGAAGATCGGGAACCCCGTCCCCATCAAGTGGTATCAGAGCTTCGGGTTTACCGTCAGGTTCGCATCTATCCCCTAGTTCGAGTGTTTCGCCTTCGTCCCATAGTCCACTGCCATACTCATTTTTTTCCTGTCTTAGAACCTTCCGCGCCATAGCCTTTGCATAATTCAGTCTCAGAGTCCGCCGTGTTGAATTTGTGTCCTAGGTCAAAGTCTTGGTGCTGGTTAGTTTGTGTTTGAGTCTAGTTCGTGTGTTTTTCCACCGTTTCCATCAAACCCTAGCCGCCTCCGCCAATTTTCCGCACTTTCTTCCCATTTTGTCCTCTAATTCGGAGTCCTTCGTAAAACAGGCATAACTTTCGCATACGAACTCTATTTTCAGCAAACTTTATATGTTTTTTGATCATAAAATTTTTTTGCATCCATCTGACCCCCCCTCCGGCGGGTTCGGCGAATCTATGTTTCCGTAAAACAGCTCGGAAGATCGTCTTTCCGAGCCCGGAAGCTTTTTCTCATTTTTGAGCGCATCTTTTGAAAATTCCACAGGCCACGTCTTTCACTTGTTTGAGCTCAAATTTTCTGTGGTTACTTCTTGTGTACTCCTAAGTGAAGAAAAAATATCAACAAAATAAAAAGAAAAAGTCGAAGTTTCCCAAAAAAACAACGACAGCCCAAAAAATAGAAGAAAAAGAGAAGGGCAAAAGAGGAACAATATCTAGAGGAGCACATAGAGAAGGGCAAAGTGAGCTGTGTTAGCGTGTGTTGTCTTGGTCCTTGATTCAGATACTCTTGCTGTCCATCATACTTGTTTCACCACCTTGTTTGTCACACACCTGGTACTTGGAACACCTTAGGCCAGCAACGAGAATAGGTATTTGGGACTATAATTCAACATTGCTATCTGTTACTGACTTGTGTGCCACATATACATATTTTTCTCTTTGTGTGCCTTCCAAGCTCCGCATATTCTTCAGATCAGTACAAAAAAAGATCCTTGCAATCTTGGTGCCACTTCCTCACAGGTACCACGAACCAGCCGCCGGTTGTACCATCCACTGCTTGCATTGGTAAGAACTTGGTAAGACGTGTGTGAGGGTGTGATTCCACCAACCCATAAATAGTTGATAGGGCTTTTATTTGATAACTAATCATGCCAAACGACGAGCCTGCTTTGAAAAGTGACTTGCAGGACCTGAAGGAGCAGATGCTAGCAGAGGTGGCCAAGCTAACGGATGTAGTTAAAAACGCCATGAAGGATGTCAGCTATTCGCTTGAGAGTGTGGACAGGCGCATGTCCACACTGACCGGGAAGGTTCAACAGCTTGAGACCAACCTTCCAAAGACCAGCGACGTCAACAAAGAAGAGGAAGACGACGAGATCCACGACGACGATGTTGTCTTCGGGGGAAATGGTAAGGTTGATGAGAGGGCGACACGCGAGAACACCCTGCGTCGACGCCTTCAACGCAACCGTACAGGTATGAGAGGTAATGGAAATCAGCGCAATCGTGGTAATGTTAATAATGATGATCCTTATGCTAAAATTAAATTCACCATACCACCTTTTTATGGAAAATATGATGCTGAGGAATATCTTGATTGGGAGATGACAGTAGAACAAAAATTTGCTTCCCACCTTGTACCTGATCATCATAAGGTTAGACAAGCTACTAGTGAATTTAAAGATTTTGCTATAATCTGGTGGCAAGAATTAGCTAATTTGCATCTACAACCTGAGTCATGGGATAGACTAAAAGAAGCAATGCATGATCGTTTTATTCCTCCTTCTTATAAACGTGATTTGCGTAAGAAATTGCAGCGCTTAGAGCAAGGTAATATGTCTGTCCAATAATATTATGCAGAGCTTCAAAAGGGCATGATTCGTTGTGGGGTAGTAGAGGATCCAGAGGATAAAGTGTGTCGTTTCTATGGTGGATTGAGGCGTGAAATTCAGGATATTGTTGATTATAAAGAATTTACTACTACCAACCATTTGTTCCAGCTTGCTATGCTTGCAGAAAAAGAATTGCAAGGACGACAGCCGCCAAGGAGCAGGAGCAACTTCAGCAACTCCTTCACGCCCAAGACAACGACACCGCCAACGAAGCCGTTCCCTTCGTCAAGTGCTCGTCCTCCAGCTCCACCAGCGAGCACACGTTCTTCAGCTCCTTCACCTTCGGCCGCACGCACCATGGAATCTGGTAAGACTCGTTTGCAGGAACCGGCCAAGAGTGCATCATCTGTGGCTTCCACCGGGCGTTCTTCTTCCATTCAATGCCACTGCTGCCATGGACTTGGTCACGTGCAGAAGGATTGTCCTAGCAAGCGGGCATACATTGCTACAGAAGATGGAGGCTACATTAGCACTTCTGATATAGAGGAAGACATTGTTGATGAAGCTGCCTCGGACGATGATCATGATGAAGATGGTCTTTCTTTAGGCATAGACGACGTAGGCAACTATCGAGCCATCATTGTACAGCGAGTTTTCAGTACACAGATGGAGAAAGCAGAGAAGCTGCAGCACCATGACTTGTTTCAGATTTTCTTCGTCATTAAACATCGGCGTGCACGAGTCATCATTGACGGAGGAAGCTGCAACAACTTGGTGAGTTCTGATTTGGTTAAGAAGCTTGAATTGACCACGCGACCACATCCACATCCGTACCATATTCAGTGGCTCAACGACTCGGGTAAGGCAAAGGTAACACAAACAGCCCGGGTGCATTTTTTCCTTGGTACATATTCTGATTTTGTAGATTGTGATGTGGTACCGATGCAAGCTTGTTCTCTTTTATTGGGTCGTCCATGGGAATTTGATAATGATGCTACACACCATGGTAGAAGTAATAAATATACATTTATGCATAAGGGACAAAAAATTACTTTGCTACCTATGACCCCTGCACAAATTGTACAAGCTGATAGAGAGAGAGAGTTGCTAGTGAAACTAAACAAGTTGATGCTAAAACTGAAAAACAGCAAGGAACTAAATTGAAAAATCCTGTTATGCTTACTACTAAATCTGATCTTGCAAAGATTAATGATGTGTGCTATGCTTTGATATGCAAAGATGCTTTATTTTCCACTGATGAAATAGCTAGCACTTTGCCACCTTCTGTCACTAACCTTTTGCAGGAATATAGTGACGTGTTTCCCACCGAGATACCTCCAGGACTTCCACCCATTCGAGGGATTGAGCACCAGATTGACTTGATTCCTAGAGCGAGCTTGCCAAATCGAGCTGCCTATAGAACCAACCCCGAGGAGACTAAGGAGAATCAGCGCCAAGTCCAAGACCTTTTGGACCGCGGGTATGTACGTGAGAGTCTTAGTCCTTGTGCTGTTCCAGTTATTTTGGTTCCAAAAAAAGATGGCAGTTGGCGCATGTGTGTAGATTGTAGAGCCATTAACAACATCACAATAAGGTACCGTCATCCTATTCCCAGGCTAGATGACATGCTTGATGAGTTAAGTGGTTCTATAATTTTTTCTAAAGTAGACTTGAGAAGCGGATACCACCAAATAAGAATGAAATTAGGAGATGAATGGAAAACTGCTTTTAAAATCAAGTTCGGCTTATATGAGTGGTTAGTAATGCCTTTTGGTTTAACTAATGCACCTAGCACTTTCATGCGTTTAATGAACGAGGTTTTACGTCCTTTCATTGGAAAATTTGTGGTGGTTTATTTTGATGATATCTTGATGTACAGCAAGTCTTTAACTGAACATCTTAATCATCTACGTGCTGTTTTGATGCTTTGCGTGTTGCACGTTTATTTGGTAACCTCGATAGTGCACTTTTTGCACTGAACGAGTATCGTTTCTTGGCTATGTTGTGACCTCGCAGGGAATTGAGGTCGATGAAGCCAAGGTGCACGCTATACAGAGCTGGCCAACGCCCACAACCGTGACACAAGTGCGGAGCTTTCATGGACTTGCAGGATTTTACCGCCGCTTTGTGAAGGATTTCAGCACCATTGTAGCCCCATGAATGAGTTGACAAAGAAGGGCGTTGCGTTTCATTGGGGAGAAGAACAAGAGGCGTCCTTTGCTCTTTTGAAGGACAAGCTTACTAACACGCCATTGCTGCAACTTCCTGATTTTGGTAAGACTTTTGAGCTTGAATGTGATGCTAGTGGAGTTGGCATTGGTGGCGTTTTGATGCAAGAAGGTAAACCCATTGCTTACTTTAGTGAGAAATTGAATGAACCTGTTTTTAATTATTCCACGTATGACAAAGAATTGTATGCTCTTGTTCGTTCATTAGAGACGTGGCAACATTATTTATGGCCTAAAAAATTTGTTATTCATTCTGATCATGAATCACTAAAACATATTCGAAGTCAAAACAAACTGAATCGTAGACATGCTAAGTGGGTTGAATTTATTGAATCTTTTCCTTATGTCATCAAACACAAGAAAGGGAAGGATAATATTATTGCTGATGCTTTGTCTAGACGATATACTATGCTGTCCCAACTTGATTGTCGTATATTTGGGCTTGAAACAATTAAAGAACAATATGTTAATGATGATGAATTTAAAGATGTGATGGAAAATTGTAAAGAGGGACGTACATGGAACAAATATGTGATACATGATGGGTTTTTGTTTAGAGCTAACCGCCTATGCATTCCAATTGATTCCGTTCTTCTTTTGTTGTTGCAGGAGGCACATGGAGGAGGATTGATGGGACATTTTGGTGCCAAGAAGACGGAGGAGGTGCTGGCCACACATTTCTTTTGGCCAAGGATGAGACGAGATGTAGAGCGGTTCGTGGCTCGGTGCGCCACATGTCAAAAAGCTAAGTCGCGGTTGAACCCACATGGTTTGTATATGCCTCTTCCCGTTCCTTCTATTCCTTGGGCTGATATATCTATGGACTTTGTTTTGGGATTGCCAAGGACTAAGAGGGGGAGGGATAGTATTTTTGTGGTGGTTGATCGTTTTTCTAAGATGGCACATTTTATTCCTTGTCACAAAAGCGACGATGCTGTTCATATTGCTGACCTATTCTTTCAAGAAATCGTTCGCTTGCATGGTATGCCTCCTACTATTGTTTCAGATCGCGATGCAAAATTCTTGAGTCACTTTTGGTGCACTTTGTGGAATAAATTGGGGACAAAGCTGCTGTTTTCTACAAATTGTCATGCCCAAACTGATGGACAAACAGAGGTAGTGAATCGAACATTGTCCACCATGTTGAGAGCGATCTTGAAGCGCCATTTGAAGATGTGGGAAGAGTGTTTGCCACATGTGGAGTTTGCTTATAATCGGGCGGAACACTCCACCACCAAGGTAAGTCCCTTCCAGGTAGTGTATGGATTTAACCCCCGTGCTTCTATTGATCTTTTGCCTTTACCTACCACTGAGAGAACACATAATGATGCTAAAGAGCGTGCTGAATTTATTCTTAAATTGCATGAAACCACTAAAGCAAATATTGAAAAGATGAATGAAAAGTATAGAATTGTTGGTAGTGAAGGTAGAAGGGAAGTTAAACCTGTACCGGGTGATTTGGTTTGGTTGCACTTGAGAAAAGATAGATTTCCAGAGTTGGGTAAGTCTAAATTAATGCCAAGAGCTGCTGGTCCTTTTAAGATAATTGAAAAAATAAATGATAATGCATATAAACTTGAGTTGCCACCCGAGTTCGAGGTTAGTCTCACCTTTAACATTGCAGATTTGAAGCCATACTTGGGAGAAGAAGATGAGCTTGAGTCGAGGACGACTCCACTTCGAGAGGGGGAGGATGATGAGGACATCACTCCTTCGGATGCAACCGCTGATCCTCCAACCGTTATGCAAGGTCCAATGACCCGAGCTCGCATGCGACAATTAAATCTAGAGGTGAGCTCGTTCTTAAGCGATCCTTTTCATAGTTTTGAGAATAGATTGCTACCTAATGATGTTATCTTGCTTAGGAACATTGGAGAGGGTCATGAAGTACATGGAGAGAGGTGTGGAGGCGGAGAAGACCAGCAAGGACGTCCAAGTCAAGCCGGAGGCCCAGTCCAACTCGAGTTCGAGTCTGCCTCGGCCTTCAGGACCAGCCTGCAGTAAAACGGACGCCCAGGACGCATACAGACTCCATTTTCGACGACCCACATATGCATGGAAAGATAATTTCATAGGCTAACCAATGGCTTTGGTTTGCGGTCCAAATTCCACCGGAGTCAACGGGAATCGTCAAAACAATTCAGCGTCCAGAATCTGCCAGGGTGTAGCGTCACCGTCTTTTGGTCCGTTGGGCCGTGTATCGTCTTAGAGCCCGTTAGGGGGCGCGTCCAGGGGGTGTGACGACCCTTAGACCTTATATTAAGTCGTCACCACACATGATAGGGTTGGGTTTTGCTTTAGATCAATCTGTCATCGAACAGTCGCCGTCTTCGGTCGTGAAACCCCACTTTCGTGATCTTAATCATACATCTGCAGATTGTCACTTCTTTGAGCTGCATTCTTTCGAGTTCTTGCTTGTGTTCTTCGTTTCGTAGGCAGGGATTGGCCTTCTTGGCGAGGTCAACCGGATTAGTGACACGGTTGATAACCAGAGGAGTCGTGGTGCTAAGGTTGCAGGGTTCGGGTCTTTTGGATCTGAAGCCGGATCGGTGTGTCGCGTTCCACCAAACCGAGAGTTATCATCACCTGATGGAAGATCGGGAACCCTGTCCCCATCAGCGGAGACTCGAGGTGGTTGCGAGGCTTGGATGACAAGGAACACGAAAGCTTCCCGGAAGGTGCAGGAGGGGCGTTTCAGTAAAAGCGCAAAACTGCACAGGTGGAAGCGGTTCCGTTCCGGTTTAGCGGGCATAACGAGTTGGAGACCCGTTAGCCGAAGCCTATATAAGGAGGGGATGTCTCCTTATGGCTGCATGCATTCTATGGCTTTGGGAGAGAGTTAGGGTTTTACTTTAGTCAAAAGAGTCTTTAGGGGGTTGGTTTTGCTTTGTATTGCTTTGAGGCTTTAGTGGTTGAGGGCAGCAATGTGTGTCTCCCTCGTTTGTTTCCTCCCTCTGTGTGTTCTTGAGGGTTTCTTGAGTTTGGGAGAGGGAGAGGATGGATTGAGACTCTATGTAATCATTCCTCTGATTGTAATCGCGTATGGGGACTCCTTTGTGATCCTCTTGTTTCTAGGAATGGATTAATTTTGTTTGGGATGACCTGCTCTCTGTGTTCTTCGTTCTTGCTTTGCTCTGTTGATTTCTTGCTTTTGGTGATTTGAGTCGTTTCTTGCTGAGGAGATGTAAAATGGGTTGCTCTATGATGGGATGTGGCCTCAAGATCATTTGATTGGTTTTTCCCAAGAGCAGATTGAATGAATCAAAATCTCTCCATTTTTCAGCCCCTCTGTTCCTTCTCTGTTCATTTCTAGGGTTTGAGATGTTTTTTTATTTTCCCTTGGAAGTTTGTGCTCAAATCTGAATCTTAGGGTCCCAAGGCTATTCGCTTACCCTTGAGTTTCATGATCAGAGAAGCAAAGATAAGATGGCAATTTGAGATTTGGTTCTACTCTCTGAATATTTTCAGTTTTTGGCTAAACTCTCAATTTCTTTGCCTTTTGTTGATTTCTCTTGATGTTTAAGGTCTCTACGTTATTTAGAATAAATTTGTCCTCTTTTGGCCAGAAAGAAACAGCAGAGAATCAGTAATATGTCTGAAATCAGTGTTTTTCGATTTTACTGCACAATCTGTTTTTCAGTCAGGACCTGCTGGTGTCTGCTCCTGAGGGGCGGTCAGACCGGCTGGTAGTTGGCGGTCTGACCGGCCATGTGCCTCCGGTCCGACCGGCCTTAGGCCACCGGTCAGACCGGCCGAAGGGCAGCAGTCCGACCGGTTCCAAGCGGTCAGACCGACATTGGGGAGGCGGTCAGACCGGCATTTGACTTGCGGTCTGACCGGCCCTGCCTGAGCTGGCTCATTTCAGTTGCTTTTCTTCTGCAGTTTTGGTTCCTCTGTGGTCTTTGCTGTTTTCTTCTTCTGGGTGCTTAAGTCTCCAGTGAACTTCTCTTTCTTCATAGCACTTGTTACTATCGAAGAAGAACATTTTAATTGGATACTCGTGGGGGACGAATTTTTAGTGAGCGACATTCACCCCCCCCCTCTGTCGCCATTTCGGTCCAACAATTGGTATCAGAGCCGGTTAGCTCTTCCTCGTAGATCTTAACCGGTCTCTAGAGCCTTGGCGACAGACAAGTACTCGACCAAGCCCCCGGTCTTCGATGGGATCGACTATCCCTTCTCGAAGAGCCTGATGGAGACCTACATTCAGGCTCAGGGCTATGCCATCTGGCGTAAGGTCAAAGTACGATATGTTGTTCCTGCCGATGAGAACATCAACGCTGGAAACATGCTTGATGTTGAGGCAAATGCGAAGGCAACGAACATCATAATCCAGGGGTTGAGCAGAAGCGAGTTCGATCGCATCTCTCATCTGTCGTCGGGCTTCGACATTTGGGAGACCCTCGATGCATACCATGAGGGCATCACCCAGATTAAGATGGTTCGACAGGACCAGTTCAAGCGAGATTACAACAAGTTTGAAATGCTCGCCGGTGAGTCCTTGGATGAGTGCTTGCGCGTTTTCACAAGATTCTGAGCAATCTTCGAGCGGCCGGTCTCACATACCCCGACTCGGATAATGCTCGACAAATGTTGTCTACTCTCGAGATGCGAGTTTGGGCAGGCCTGGCCCGGTGAGCACGGTCGGCTCGGGGGGCACGCCCTGCACGGTGAGCACGCTCGGCCCGGGGGCATGGCCAACGCCGGTGGCAGCCACGCTTTCGGCCTCCCGTCAGCCGTGCGCCCTGCGCCCCACACGGTAGCCGCGTGTGTGCCGGCCGAACGGCCTACGGCCTCTCATCGCCCTCCCGCTATACCCCATTTTCAGTTTCCCAGTCCCATTCCCACAAGCACAATTGCACAAACACATAGCAGAGGGAGGGACTGAGGGAGCTGAGGGAGGGGAAGGACCAAAGGTGTACCTCTCGGTGGCCACCATGGGAGCCCGGACATGTCCCCGGAGAAGAACCAGCTCACGGCCCCCGACGACGCCAGCACCGCCGCCTCGGGTGATGTAGTCGGCGCGGCGATGGTTGCCAGGAGCGAGCCCGGCATGGAGCTGTAGCGCGGCAGCCCCGCCCCCGCCGGCGGCGGCATCGCCCCATGGTGCTGTGGCTAGGCGATGAAGCCGGCACGGGGAGGTGGGGGAGGAGGCGGCGGCAGTGGGGGAGGTGGGGGAGTGTAACATCCTAGAATTTGAGTGTTCGAAAATATGGGGGATTTAAAAAAACTTTTCTTGAAATTTTCTGGCATTCCAAATTGCTTTTGAAAATTTATTTGAAATCTTTTAAGTTTTTGAGAAATATAAATTAATGTACTGAGAAGTAATGCCCAAAGTAAAAAAACAATATTGATGTTAAATAATAGAAATAAAAATATGAAATTTAATTTACTTAATTAAAAGAGATTCAATGGCCAAAAGAGTGTGTGTGTGTGTGTGTGTGTGTGTATATATATATATATATATATATATATAAGAACTCACATCTAAATAATAAAAATCTAAATTTAAATTGTAAATATCATGCAAAAATTGAAATGGACAATCTTAAATGGGAAAACAGAAATTTAAATTAAAAACTCAAGATTCAAAAAAAATGGCTAAAAGCTTCTCATTCTTCCCTTTTACCTTTCCCATTTTTCTCTCTTACATGTGGGCCCGGCCCCCATCCCTTCCCTCTCTCCTCCCTTTTATTTTCTCTTGCGCGTGGGCCCCGGTTTCTGCCCCACCTCCTCCCCTTTTCTTTCTCCCCCGCAGCCTGCTCTTGTCTTCTTTCTTCCTTGCGTGGCTGCCGTGAGCCCACGTCGCCCTCCGCAGCGCGCGCCAGCTTCCTCCGTCCTTGCGCTGCCTCGCCAGCGTCGAGTCACATCGCCAGTTCCTTTCCCCGAGCTCCACACCCTGCACGCCTCCCGCGCCGAGCCCCGCGCCGGTCCAAACCCGGTGGACCTCCCCGCCGCCCGGTCACACCCGTGAGCTGCCACCGTGCCATCCCCCATTCCCCCCCCCCCACGCCATAAGAAGCGCTTGGCCTCCCCGTGAGCAGGTAGCTTCCGCGCCGCCCTCTTCTTCCCCTGCTCCCTCTTCTGCCTCCGCCCGTGCGCAGGCCGCCACCGCCTCCTCGCCACCCCGGCCGCTTCGGCAGAGTTCCACCGCTCCGACCATGTCCCGGCATCCCTCCACCCCCCGTGTATCTTCCCTCCAAGATAATTGGACTGCGGTGCGCCCGGCTCGTCGCACGGCCAATTTTTCTCGCCGCCGGCCGGAAGCGCTCCCATCGCCGTCGTTCCCTCCACGGCTGAGCTCCCTCCGATTCCTCTCGGTGGGAGCGACTCCTCGACACCCTGGACCCTTCCCCACCGCCGGCCGAAGCATCCCTCCACCCTAGCTCGCCGCCACATAGAGCCCCTCTGCGCCGCTGCTGACACCCGACGCCGAGCCGCCCTGGTCCGCCTGCGGCCCCATCAACTCCTCGGTGAGCTTCTCCTCCACCCTCTACAGCTCCCGTTCACCACCTCGGTTGCTCCCGTAGCTCCAACCGCCGTTGCCCCGTTCCACCCCACCTCCGGCCGCCGAACCTCGCCGCCGGCCCGCCTTGGGGCTCCTCGGCACACGCCAGTCCCTCCATTGTTATCCTCGCGCCATCGGGACCCATTTTGCTGGTCCTAGCCGCCTCTCTGGCCGCCACTCGCCGCCGGCAACGCCAGCACCGGCCGCCGGCTTCTCCTCTGTTTTTGGCCTCAGCCCCATCTCACCTCTTCACATTTCCTGCGCGCCCTCTGTCAGCCCAGGCGTCTCGCCCACTTGGCTAGCTCAGCGCGCTTAAGTTTCACCGGCCGATGGTCCCCAGTTCGAGTCCAGCCAACTACACCGTTTCCACCCCTTTTTATTCTAATTTTTGTGATCCATTTCAAGTAGTAAAAAATCAAGGAACATTTTGAGAATAATTTAGAGAGGCTGATAAAATTTAATTAAGAGGTAAAAGAGATTATGAAGGATTTAAATTTGAATTAGTATGCCTTTATTATTTATCTTAGTCTAATTATTAATTAAAGGCATTTATAGGGAAAAACAACTTTGGTTAAATGTCCTAATTTAAGATTTCCCTAATCACAATTAAAAGGTATGCCCAATATTTAACATGACGCCATTAAATAAATCTCAGTAGTAGAAGTTTAACTAAAGTAATCCAGATACTAATTCAACGGATAAAATGACAGTGACAGTTGGTCCTCAGAGTATTTTCTAAATAAAAGGTCCTATTAGTGTGTAGATACTAAAATATAGTAGCCCTAGATCATTAGACATCGAAATAATCTCACCAATAAACAACTCAAGGAAACATGTAACATTATAACCAACAGACGCAGATAAGTAGTAAATAAGAATCTGCTAAACATCAATGAGATAAGTAAATATGCACGTGCGGCACTGAGTCATTAAATTAACCATTAGGTGTACACCCCGAATAATTGGTAAATAAAACCCCATAAAATACCATAACCTAAGCTATGAGGAATACATACCCTAAAGATAAATTTAATGCACTAAACTCCTACACCAGTCTATAGGACTAACCTAATGCATGGAACTTACTAAATAAATATAAGAATGATAAAGGAAGTTATTAATAAAAAGATCAAGTCATCATATTCTACCCTCGACCTTGCTTCAAACCACCCGAATCACTCATTAACTCATAATAAAACTAAATTGAGTTTATTCGGATTTATTTGGATCTTTTGAGTTATTTGCTTTTATTTGGATTCAGTCGGTTGTAGCGTAATTAGAAATGGGAAGTCGTGAAGATTCAGTGGATCAAGCGAGGTCAAGCTCAAAGTGAAGATAGAGACCAGAAGCTCAAGAAAGCATTGTGTGAGCTCATGACTGCGGTAAACCGTGTCAGGTGAGTCAATACTTTGATCATGTTGAACTTATGTTTTCTGCAAATTACTTTGGTTTAAATTATCAAATTGCATGCTGTTATTTTATATGCAAATACATGTTTAATTTAAAGATTCTAGTTATATGCCCACTGTTTACCTTGAATATTATTATACCTCCTTTGGAATAATTGAATGTGTGAACCTTGTCGCCCTAGCGAAAAGATAATAGTAACCTTGTGAAAATAAGTCCCTAATTATACGCCATGCTTAGTACTGCATAGATACTCGGGGGCGTTGAATGTCCCAAACATCATTGTCATTTTTAAACATGAGAAACTGGTTTGGACGGTCATGGTGGGAATGACTGGTATATATTTGGACATGATTATTTTATGTTCCCGAAAACCCCGACTTGCTTAAATATCTGGGCGGATGGTTCGAGTGTGTGTGTGTGTATGTGGTGCGGTGGAAGCACAAAGTGAGTAGTGGTAAATCGCCTAGATACCCCTAAGGACTGAATCTTGTCATGACCTCCTGTGTAAAACAAATACAACCACAAGTCTGTAAAGTACAACTTGGCTTAGTAAATTTACCGGACCCTGGAAGTCATCATCATGGCAGTAGTGCAAGGGGCGACCTAGGTGGCAGGCTTGAATGGGACTCCCGCAAGTGGCGGCCTGGGTGGCAGGCTTGTGGGAGAAGTTCTCTTGCGACGCGCTAGCAGTGTGGGTAGCCAGCTGCTAGGTGTATAGGAAGGGAACATCCCGCACAATGAATGGGTCCCACCGCAAATGGGAGCAACCCAGGGGGTGAGATGATGGAAGGGGTGAGGTACTTTGAACGGTTATTGTGATGGTTTGCTCATCCGCATGGCTAAGGAATCATGTGGGGCAACGAGTGATCTGTCTCTTGTGGGTAAAGTGTGCAAACTCTGCAGAGTCAAAACTATTCGAATAGCTGTGCCCACGGTCAAGGGCGGATACGGGAACTTAACCAGATATAGTTCTATTTCAAAAAAAAAATACTTTGTGGGTGGGAATGGAAAAGTGGAAGGGCAGTGGAAAGCCCTGATTTGAATTGTCCTAGGTGTCGTCCTAGTGGTAAGTTAAGCGGCTATAACGCTGAACGATGCTATATGATGCAGATGCCATGTAACGGTGGATGGAATCTGGATCGCTATTATTATTGCAATTTCTTGAACATTATGTTTTTGTTCAAAACTGTTAGGTCTCAGGAAATTTCTATGTATTATATTTTTAAATAATGGTAATACTTCTCACAAATAAAATGTCAGGAAGAATAAATAGAGTCGTAAGAAAGGAAGATGGTTGTTTATGGTAATCGCATAAAGAAGTTGGTGGATTCATGTTGATCATAAAAGGGATAATGATAGTGTGGAGTCTGGGAAACATAAATTGGTGGGGCTTAAATGAATATATAGGCTAGATAGATGAATTAAATGATTTTTGGAGAATTAGGGAGTGCAAAGGTATTTGCTGGATTATGACACTGATAATTTAAATTCTTGGGAGATATTGGCGATAATGGAATTAATAGGATTTGATCGATTACTAGATGAGTCAATTAAATTTTTGGGAATTTGGAGATATGGATAATTGGAGCATAGATTGGATCAATGATATTCTTGGTGGATGTATACTAGTGAATCGTAAACTTGATCAATGATATTCTTGGTGGAGGTATACCAGTGGATTAGTTAGAGGTAGATAATGGAAAATAAGGTTGATTTTTGTAAGAGCAAATTGTGGTTGTGGATCAATAGCAAAAGGAATAGGTTGTTAGGAATTTGGAATACAAAAGATATTGGTGGATTGTATAATTGATGATATTCGCTGTTTGGAGTTTTAGACAGCACCCAATATAGAAAGTGTGTGTTCGGTGGATTCAATAAATGATTACATTAGCTGTTTGGAGTTAGACAGCAATCAATATAGAAAGAATATGATTGGTGGATTGATTAAATGATGTCACTCGTTGTTTGGAGTATTAGACAACAATCAATTTGGGAAGAGTATATTCGGTGGATTAAGTAAATGATGTCACTTGCTGCTTGGAGTCTTAGACAGCAATCAAATCGGAAAGAGTATATTCGATGGATTAAGTAGTGATGACACTCGCTGTTTGGAGTCCTAGACAGCAATCAGTAAGGAAAGTGTGTCTTGGTGGATTAAGTCAATTATGGCAATCGCCGTGCGGAGTATAGGTAGAATTAATAACACTATGATTTAACAATAATAATGCTACTAAAAGTAACTTTTGGCAAATAAAATAACCCGAGCCTCTCCTTTGATAAGCCATGCATACTATTTATTTGCATTCTGTGTATTGGCTCGCGGAGCACGGTGGTTAGTGTGCTCACACTCGCTCTCATAACAAATCCAGAAGCAGGAATCAGATCACTACGCTTCGGCAATACTTTTGGTATGATGGAAGAGAAGATGAAGTTGTCAAGGGCTAGGTCGCGAACCTCCAGTTGGCTGCTTGTGGGCATGTCCTGAAGGTCCCACTTGCGTGCTTCGTTCTTCCGCTGCTGCAATTTAATGATTTCGGCCTAATCGGCCCATGAGTAAGTTTACTATTATATTTACGCTTTCCGCATGATATGAATTTTGATATTCAGAACTGTAATCTGTGAGTACTATCTACTGATCCAGGGAATAGTGCGGTGGAATCACAGAAGGATCTGGATTGTAAAATCTGGGTCCTGAAAGGGAGGAGGTCAGGAGGCGGCGGTAGCGGGGGAGGTGGGGAGAGGAGGCGGCGGCGGCGGAGGTGGGGGAAGGAGGGAGGGGCCCAGGGAGGCGGGGCCGTGGGGGAGGAGGAAGTGGCAGCAGGGGAGGTGGGGGGAGGAGGCTGCGGTGGGGGAGGTGGGGGAGGAGGTCAGGAGGCGGTGGCAGCGGGGGAGGTGGGGAGAGGAGGCGGTAGTGGCGGGGGTGGGGAAGGAGGGAGGGGCCCGAGGAGGGGGGAGGACGCGGCGGCGGCGGGGGAAGCGTGGGGAGGAGGGGGGAGGCGGCGACGGTGGGGTAGGAGCTAGGAGGAGCGGAGCCGGCCCGGGCGTGGGAGAGAGTAAGAGACCGAGAGAGACTGGGAGTGGGGAGCCAGTAGGAGGGGAGGCGGCAGGCGCACTGTGTGCCGTGTGGGAGGAGAAATCGAGGAGGCGCAGCCGGGTGTGGTGGAGTGGGGGTCGGGGCCATGTGGCGGCGGGGTAGTGGTTGAACAAAAAAAAGGAGAAGGTCAGGAGGAGGACGGTTGGGTTGATCATTTGATTGAGAACGGTCACTGAAAAAGTTAGAGAACGGTCACTTTAAAAGCTAGAACGGTCATATAACGTATGGCAGGCAACGTTTGGATTCCATCTTTATAAATCCACTCCCTCTGCTCTGCAATTTCTTCACACAGATTCACAGAGCTTCATTTCTTCACTCCGCTTCACCATTTCTTCTCATTTCACAAGTTTATTTCCTATATTTTCGGCATTTGTACTCTTTATTTATTTATTTGTTACTTCTCATTTCACAAGCACATTTATTGTATTTGTACTTCTTATTTATTAACTAATCACCATGTTACCAAGAAGTCACAATACCAGGGAGCACTCAAGCAGTATGCAGAGGAATCGAAGCTCGAAGGACAGCGGGATGACTTAGTGTAAGCTCTCGCTGTCGCTCCCCTAGTCCTCCTCCGACCCCCATTGATGCTCGTCGGCTCTCGCCAAGCATAGGAGACTACGGCATGGATGACCATCATATGGATGGTACAGAGGGATATGAGGAGTACTAGGGCGGTCCAGAGCCAACGAAATTCTCTCCCCCGTCCACGGACGTCAACATTGGCAGGTTTGCACGAAGGGCGAATTGCTGGAAGCACATGACCTAGAGCCACGAAATCTGAGATGGTGAAACGGTAGATATCGCAACTTGTAGTTATTGTAATGCTAAATTAAGTGCTCGTACAGCTGTAGGGACAGGACACTTGAACTGCCACTACAAAGCATGCTTACGCAAGATGGCGGCACAGGGCCGAGGGGGAGGAGGAGTACAAACACATGCAAACTTTGAGGCCGATGGCTCTGTAAGTACTTGGGTATACAACCCGCTTATTGCCCGTGAGGAAATTGCTAGATATATTGTTTCAAAACATCAGCCGATTAGGATGGGTGAAAGTCGCGCGTTCGAAAGAATGATCCAACGCGGGTTTTGCCCACAATACCAACATGTTAGTAGGAGAACTACTACATCCGATATTTTACGGATGTATCAAAAGGATCTGGTAGAGTTAAAATAATTATTCCAACAAGTTCAAAATATTTTTGCCATAACCTCCGATATTTGAACATCATCCCACCAAAGAAGTGCATATCTTAGTATTGTAGCCCATTATTTAGATGATAATTATAAACTAAACAAGAGAGTTATAGGATTTAAAGTAATAAATGAATCGCACACGGGAGAGGCCATTGCCGAGCGTATACTACATGTACTTGATGATTTTAAGATAGATAAAAAAAATTACTTCTATAACTCTTGATAACGCATCGGTAAACACAATGGCTATGAACATCCTCACCTCAAAATTACAAATAGACATTGGTGGTTATGTCCTCCACCAGATATGTGTATGCGACATCTTGAATCTTGTTTTTCAAGATAGTATGCAAGTAATTGGTCCATATCTGAACAGTATCCGTGATGCTATTCGTTACCTCACAAGTTCTCCACAAGTGGTAGTTAGATTCGCGGAGTACTGTTCAGCTAGTGGGAAAGAGCCAAGAAAATTTGGTCTTGACATGCGGGTGAGGTGGAACTCAACATATATTATATTAAAAAAGATACAAGGTTACGAAAATATCATATCCATTTTTGCCAATGCCAACTCTCAAAATAATAAATTGGTAGTTACTAATTCAGATTGGCAGATTGCTAGTCGTTTTCGAGAGTTTTTAAAACCTTTTTAATAAAGCAACAAAGGTTTTATCTGGTATTTATTATCCTACCTCTTGCTTAGTTATAGAGTTTATTTCGTTAATTGCAGATAAAATTGCTAAATCTAGGGACGATGCTCTTTTAGGCCATGCCGTCGTAGCAATGAAAGAAAAATTTGTTAAATATTCTAGTTCTCTTTCACACTTGTATTGGTTTGCTATTATTTTTGATCCTACAAAAAAGTTGGCAGGTTTACAGATAGGTATGGAGAGGATAGGTGAATATCTTGGCCTAGATTATTCAGAAGCTTTCGCACATGTCAAAGAGGAGCTTTTTCGTGTTTTCCGTTTGTATCATGATAAGTTTGGCAGCATCGGAAGATCGGAGGCCTCACAGCAGACGCAACATGGGAATACAAGCATGGCATCACACTTGTGGAAGAAGCTAAAGGGCAAGTCTACTTCTTCGTCCTCTCAGTCTCAAGCGGCCTCCAAGTGGAATTCTGTCTCAGAGTTGAACCACTATTTGAAGCATGATTTTGCAAATATTGATCCTGATCTTACTGATGGAGGCAAGATAGACTTGCACGAGTGGTGGAAGAACAACAAGTGGATCTTTCCTGTACTGTCACATTTTGCACGAGATGTTCTCCTGGTGCCAATGTCCACCGTCTCTTCGGAAGCGACGTTCAGTACGGTAGGGAGAATAATAGAAGAGAGAAGATCATCCCTTACGCCCAGGATGGTGGAGGCAATCACATGTGCCAAAGACTAGGAATTAGCCAAAGAGCGGGAACAGCATCAACTGGAGGATCCCGAAATCGTACAGGCGTATGCTGACCTAGACATTACCGAGTAGATATTATCTACACATGTTGTAATAGTTAGTATATACATATATTGTTACTGTACTCTTTTCCTTACTCAGGAAACCCAACTCTGGGGCGTAAGGTTTTTAATGAGGCAGTAACATTGTATTTCTAAAATATCAAAGAAATTCCATTTTTTCCCCAAAATATTTATGACAGTGCGTGCCCATGTTTTTATGCAATTAATTCAATTTCAACTAGTTTTAAACGAGGCGGGTATGAGAGAAAGGAATATGACGACCGTCGCCACCGCCTTCGCGTATAGTAATTTCGGGCTGGGCTTGGGCTGGCACGGCACGGCACGAACACTGACACGGTGGGCTTTGGGCCATGCTTGGACCTGGCCAGAGGCGACGCGGGCCGGTACGGCACGGCACAATGAGATGATTGGGCTGAGCCGGCACGGCATAAGGCACGATGTGTCCCAGCTCTACTCACAACGGGTGTGCTTTGTAGTACACAAATTTCTGTCTTCTGTTGAAAACACGTGGAGAACTCAGCTATAAATGTGCCAAAGAATTAGTTAAGATGCTGCAATCCTACAAATTATCGCCACGTCTTTCCCCAACATTAACCAGGAAACCAAAATGACACCACACCAAACAGCCAACATGGCACCTGCACCCGCCCTCACTCTGCTGGTAACAATGGCTATCCTCGTGCTCATTGCACTGCTCTACCGGAAGAAGGGTGTCATGTCCAAGCTGCCGCCCGGACCGGCTGCAATGCCGGTCATTGGTAACATGCACCAGATGCTGATGAACAAGCCGGTGTTCAGGTGGATCCACCGCCTGCACGACGAGATGGACACGGATATCCTTTGCCTCCGCTTGGGACCGGTCCACGTGATCACTGTGGCCTCGCCGGAGATGGCCCGGAAGGTCCTGCGCAAGAACGATGCTGTGCTTGCCTCGCGGCCCTCATCGTTCGCGTCGCGGTCGTTCAGCATGGGATACAAGAACACCATCATGTCACCGGTCGGCGACCAATGGAAGAAGATGAGGCGGATGCTCGCCTCAGAGATCCTCTCGCCGACCATGGAGCGAAAGCTGCATGGTAGGCGCGTCGAGGAGACCGACCACCTCGTCAACTACGTCTACAATCTATATGCAACAAGAAGCCGAGCTGCACCGTAGACGTGCGTTATGTGGCAAGGCACTTCTGCGGTAACATCATTAGAAAGCTCGTATTTGGCAAGAGGCACTTCTGTGAACCTCCCGCCGAGTCTGCCCGTGGTCCTGGGCGGGATGAGGAGTCGCATGTCGACGCGCTCTTCACGGCGCTCGACTACCTCGGCGCCTTCTGCGTCTCAGACTACTTCCCGGCGTTGGTTGGCCTCGACCTGGACGACCATGAGGAGGTCGTTAATGGCCTGATGAGGACATTCAGTAGGTTGCATGATCCTATCATAGAGGAGAGGATGGAAGAATGGAAGACTCTTAGAAAAGGTGGTGAGAACAGAGAGGTTGGTGATTTTCTTGACGTGCTGGTATCCCTCGAGGATGCAGAAGGACAACCGTTGTTGACAGTCGAGGAGATCAAGGCAGAAATGTTGGATATTGATCTCAGGCCAAACGGCCGAGACGAGGGAGACGTGGGGAAACCCACATCCCTGTTTTTCCGCGCCCTGATCGTGGGAGCTTACCATATTGGTTACGGTCCCCCGTTGCAACAGCGTATATAAAAAGGATGGGTACCGGCCTCTCCCGTACGACGACGTTCCCGTGAGAGTCAAAAACCCTGGACAAACCCTAACGCGACCCGATCTATTACGCGCTGCTAGCAACGGGAAGGCTGTCTCCGCCGCCTCTGCAGGACTCCGCCGGCGACACCCGTACACCGGTGACACTGCGGTCTGCACCGACTCGTCCCCACGCCTGCATCACGCAGGCACGAGGTCTTCGCTCAAATGGCGTTCATCGGCGACCGTAAGTCACCCTAACCCCTTTAAGCATAGGTGTTCTAGCTCTAGACTAGTGGATGATGTGTTATGCATGATGATAAGGAACTCACATTTGGTATCAGAGCAACACTAGTCTTCCTAGAACCCTAGTGCATGTCTTGTTTCGGATTAGGGTTGATGTTGGCTCGGGTAGCATGGGAGAAGGAGGGGAATCAAATGTTTTATGCAAGCCCTAAAGTTTTTCCCCAAAATCTGATGAAGCCCGAACCCAAATCATGATGAACCCTAAAGAAGTTTTCCCCAAAATTCTTTTGGATCGGGAAGAACAAGAACAAAAAAAAGGGGGGCTTACCTTTCGGGCGCGGCCGCCGCTCGCTGCCTGGGCGCCGCCTCCTTGGTCGCCAGCCCGCGCGCCGCCGCCGCTCCGCCTCCGGCCGAGCGCGTAGGAGCCGCCTCCCGATGCCGCGCCGTGTTGCCGCCGCCGGCCGAGCGCATGGGAGCAGCCGCTCCGCCTCTCGGGAGCGCGCCGCCGCCGTGCCGCTGCTGCTCCGCATTTTTCGCAAGGGGGCGGGCGCAAATGAGCTAGGGTTAGGGTTGCCCGTATTTTGTTCGGGCCTCAGCCGCTCCGAGCCGTCGGATTCGGTGGACGGTTGTGATGAGGCCGGGGGGCTGATGGGCCCGTACGACCCCGGGCATGAAGTGGGCTGCGCCGGTGCGCAATTTTGGGCCGTTTTCGACCGGCTGCCATGCGGGATTTTCTCCTGTGCGGGAGATTTTCTTTTGGGCTGCACTAAGGGAAGTTTTGGGCCGACTTTTGGCAGCCTGTGCGGCAATTTTGGTGGGCCATGAATGTGTTTTTTAGCTTAATTTTACCTTGGTCCAGCAGCGCATAATCTTATGTTTTTCAGTATATATATTTCATGTATTTATGATATACCTAATGTTTAATTAATGATTATTTGATGTCTCTTATGAAATTATTACTGGATAATGTTGCCAAGCTGCTAAAAAAATATTATGCTCTTTTCCGCTGCGTAATGTTCTGCCCCTAATTGAATGGAACCAACGGGAAATTCAATTGGAGGGCTGTATTTAATGTTACATGCTATTACCTTTTGACCAACGTTAATTGTAATTGCATGTCATCAATTATGTTTATTTTTATGTTTATTTTTCTCCATGCTATTACTCTTTGACCAACGTTAATTGTAATTGCATGCGATAAATTATGTTAAATTTTTCGTTTCTGCCCAACGGTGATGCGAAAAATTCTTATGAGCATGTTGTTAATCATACCAACGTAAGATTAACTTTCATGAAAATTAATTATGCGCTTTCCTAATGTAAATTTTAAATTTTTTCAGCTGCTTCTGTTTCCGCTCATGTTAATACAATTGAGCCACATAATGGTAGTAACTTTCAGAAATGGAAGTTTACGCTTATGATGACTTTCTAGCTCTTGGATCTGGACTATGCGTTCAGGTTCGATGAGCATGTCACTCCTACTGAAGGGGAGGACAATTTTGATGACAAAATGAAGGAATATAAAACTAATGCTGAGAAGTGGGAGCGGTCTAACCGTGTTTCACTTCCTGTGATGAAGAACTCCACCAGTGAAGCCATAAGGGGAGCAATCCCTGAAAAGGAAAGGGTAAAGGACTATTTGTTCTCCATCGAGGATCACTTTAAGGGATCCTCTAAAGTTTATGCTACCACACTAATGCACAGGCTCATGAACACTAAGTACAATGGTACTGGAAATGTCCGTGAGCACATTATGACCATAATCAATATTGCTGCCAGACTTAAGACAATGGACATGGCAATTTCTGATGGTTTTGTTGTCCATTACATTATGATGTCTCTTCCTAAGCAATTTGAAGCTTTCAAGGTGAACTATAACACCATTAAGGACAAGTGGACTATGAGCGAGTTGATCGCTAATATTTCTCAGGAGGAAGAGAGGCTCAAAGCTGAGGGGGCTACTGATTTTGTGAATCAAGTCGGCTCCTCAAATAAAGCTGGTCCCTCTAGAAATAGAGGAGGTTATAAAGGAAAGGGAAAGAAGGAGAAAGCCTACTCCCCTTATCAGAAGCCACAGCATCCACAGCACCCTAAGGCGCCTAAAAACGCTTCAGGTCCTGGGAGCTCAAATGGACAGAAGAAGAGTGATGAATGCTATTTTTGTCAATCGAAGGACCATTTCAAAGATGATTGTCCTGGATGACTGAAATGGCTCGCCAAGAAAGGTACTTATGAAATTACTTTTGTTGATGAAGCATTTTATGCTGATTTTTCTATAAATTCTTGGTGGATTGATTTTGGTGCCACTGTGCACGTTACGACTTCCTTGCAGGGATTCCATATGTTGAGAAGTCTCAGAGGGTAAAGAAGCCTAAGAGTGGCTAATGGGATGGAAGCCGAAATTCAAGCTATTGGATCAGTTTCTTTAGTTTTGAATTATGGCTTTGTAATGAAACTTAATGATGTTTTTTATGTTCCCTCGATGAGAAGAAACTTAATTTCCATTTCATTATTAGATAATGATGAATATTCTTGTAATTTTGGACACGGAATGTGTTTGATTTATTTTAATAATGATAATGTTGGTCGTGCCATCCGACACGACAAGCTTTACATGTTATCCCTGCAAGATTCTCCTATATCCATGAATGTATGTGATGTGAATAAAAATCGCAAGCGAATTGATGAGACTTCGTCGAAATTGTGGCACTGTCGTTTGGGCCACATTTCGAGGGGGAGAATTGAACATCTCATTAAAGATGAAATTCTCCACCCTTTAGACTTTAATGATTCGGATGATCATTGCCTTGATTGTATCAAAGGCAAGTATGTAAAGCAAATAAAGAAAGGTGCTACTCGAAGCACAAGGATTTTGGAATTAATTCATACTGACATATGTGGTCCTTTCCCTATGACATCAGTGGATGGTTATGATTCTTTTATTACGTTCACTGATGATTACTCACGTTATGGCTATATCTATCCCATTAAAGAGAGATCGGAGGCACTTGATAAATTTAAGATATTTAAGGCTGAAGTTGAAAATCAGCACAGTCTAAAGATTAAAGTAGTGCGCTCGGATCGCGGGGGAGAGTATTATGGGCGACACGCAACTTATGGGCATATTCCTGGTCCTTTTGCCAGGTTCCTACAAGAAAATGGTATAGTCGCCCAGTACTCAATGCCTGGTGATCCCCAGCAAAATGGAGTAGCGGAAAGAAGAAACTGCACACTTATGGACATGGTTCGAAGTATGTTGAGCTACTCCACTTTGCCTGTAAAGTTATGGATGGAGGCATTAAAGACCGCTGCACACATACTCAATCGGGTTCCCAGTAAATCAGTGCCTAAAACACCTTATGAATTATGAACTGGGAGAAAACCTAGTTTGAACTACCTGCATGTGTGGGGATGTGCGGCTGAAGCTAAAGTTTTTAACCCACAAATTGGGAAATTAGATCCCAAGACTGTGAGTTGCCATTTCATTGGCTACCCTGATAGGTCTAAAGGGTACCGATTCTATTGTCCAGATCGTACCACAAAATTTGTAGAGACAAGGCACGCTGTGTTCTTGGAAAATGATGGCATCAGTGGGGACTTAGAGCCTAGGAAAATTGATCTTGAGGAGAAGCGGATTTATGTTGCTTCACCGCTAATCCGGCAGACTGATTTTCCTATGCCCCAAATGGTTGTGCCCACAGTTGATCCTGTAGTTGCAGCTCCTGTTGCATCTCCAGTTAATTCTGTGGCTACTCCTTCTGTTGAGGGCTCTGAAAATACAAGTGCAGTACCTAATGATGAGCCTTCACAGCCCTCTGTGACAATTAATGAACAGCCTAATGAGCCTGCTAATGAACCTGTCAGGAGATCAGAACGAGTGAGGAGATCTGCTATCCCAAGTGATTATGAGGTTTACTTGAATGAAGATGATCTTGGGAAGGTGGATGATCCTAGCTCTTATAAGGAAGCTATGAAGAGTAAGGATTCATCTAAGTGGCTAGATGCTATGAAAGATGAAATTAAGTCTATAGGCGATAATGGTGTATGGGACTTAGTGAAAATTCCTAATGGAGCCAAAACAGTAGGCTGCAAATGGGTCTACAAAACAAAACGTGACTCCAAAGGGAATGTCGAAAGGTTTAAGGCGAGACTTGTAGCGAAAGGGTTTACACAAAGAGAAGGCATTGACTATAATGAAACCTTTTCACTTGTCTCAACCAAAGATTCATTTAGAATCATAATGGCGCTCACAGCACATTTTGATTTAGAGTTGCACCAAATGGACATTAAGACTGCATTCCTGAATGGAGACTTGTATGAGGACGTTTACATGACACAACCGGAAGGTTTTGTTGTGGAAGGCGAGGAACATTTGGGATGCAAGCTACGGAAATCCATATATGGCCTGAAGCAAGCTTCTAGGCAATGGTACCTTAAGTTTGATGAAGTCATAAGGAAATTTGGATTTAAGGAGAATAATGTTGATAATTGTACATATGTCAAGTTCAGGGGGAGTAATTATACCTTCTTGATTCTTTATGTGGACGATATATTATTGGCCAGCAGCAGTGTGGACATGCTGCGGGAAACTAAAAGATTTCTCTCGTCCAATTTTGATATGAAGGATCTCGGTGAAGCATCTTACGTTCTTGGTATTGAAATTCACCGAGATAGGTCGAAAGGAACATTAGGTTTATCACAAAAGGCATACATTGACAGAGTACTAAAGAGATACAATATGCATAAATGCTCTGCCTCGCCTGCTCCTATTGTTAAGGGAGATAAGTTTGGGAAATTTCAATGCCCAAAGAATGACTATGAATCTGATCAGATGAAGGCTATACCTTACGCTTCTGCTGTCGGAAGTATTATGTATGCTCAAGTATGTACGCGCCCTGATTTAGCTTTTGTTACCGGGATGCTTGGCAGATATCAATCAAATCCAGGACCGGACCACTGGAAAGCCGTTAAGAAAGTCCTGCGCTATATGCAAGGCACTAAAGGTCACATGCTCACATATAGAAAATGTGATAACCTTGAGGTTGTTGGTTATTCTGATGCTGATTTTGCGGGGTGTAAAGACACTAAGAAGTCTACATCAGGTTATATTTTCACCCTCGCAGGAGCAGCAATATCATGGAAAAGTGTAAAGCAAACACTTACTGCATTGTCGACAATGCAGGCTGAATTTGTGGCATGTTATGAGGCTACCGGGCAGGCTGTATGGCTTAAGAACTTTATCCCGGGATTGAGAGTGGTAGACAGCATTTCGAAACCACTCATTTTGTACTGCGATAATCAACCCGCAGTTTTCTATTCGAGTAACAACAAGTCAAGTGCAGCTGCCAAGCACATTGACATAAAGTATCATGTTGTGAAAGATAGAGTCCAGGATCAAACAATTAAGGTTGAGCATATTGGAACTAAATTTATGCTCGCGGATCCGCTCACAAAAGGCTTACCACCCAATATTTTTCGTGATCATGTTGCCAGCATAGGTTTATTGGAGAGCCTGTGATCCTGGAATAAGACGACCATATAAAGTAACCAACTCCCATGAAGTATTATGTTATCCGATCGATATAGAAGGGAGCACTATAAGTACTGATGTCCAGCGGTACTTAATTGACTGTTGTGAAGCATTACTTTGGTGTGAACTTTTATTGAGAGAGGGCTTATGATGTTTAGCCTTACGATCAAGGGGGAGAATGTTGGATATTGATCTCAGGCCAAACGGCCGAGACGAGGGAGACGTGGGGAAACCCACATCCCTGTTTTTCCGTGCCCTGATCGGGGGAGCTTATCATATTGGTTACGGTCCCCCGTTGCAACAGCGTATATAAAAAGGATGGGTACCGGCCTCTCCCGTACGACGACGTTCCCGTGAGAGTCAAAAACCCTGGACAAACCCTAACGCGACCCGATCTATTACGCGCTGCTAGCAACGGGAAGGCCGTCTCCGCCGCCTCTGCAGGACTCCGCCGGCGACACCCGTACACCGGTGACACTGCGGTCTGCACCGACTCGTCCCCACGCCTGCATCACGCAGGCACGAGGTCTTCGCTCAAATGGCGTTCATCGGCGACCGTAAGTCACCCTAACCCCTTTAAGCATAGGTGTTCTAGCTCTAGACTAGTGGATGATGTGTTATGCATGATGATAAGGAACTCACAAGAAACTCTTGTAATTTTTTTATAGCTCGCTTCTGTCGAAACTTTAATTATTTATCATTAAGAAATAAACTATTGCTAGCTAGGACAGTGTTGGCCGTCGAGCTTGACCACTCCTTCAAACTCGTTAATTATAGTTCATGTTTTCTTTTTTTGTGATCTATTGTTGATGCCTTCTAGACTCACGCATACTGTAACCTAATATAGGAAGGTCTTGTTCCAGCTCCAGCTTATCATGGAAATAGACTTGAAAATTATTCGAACAAAAAGGAGTATCTACGGGGAAAATTTGAGCTCCTCATCATTTGGCCTTAGACAAAGTTTTTTCCGCTTTACAACTGTACAAGATGTATAGCCTAGCAAATATGTTTTTATGTTGACATAGACGTACTATATTTGTTTGTTAATAAATTGGCAATGGTAAATTACTTAATGCTCAATCCAGCATATGCACCCACACCATGAACCGTCCGACACATGTAAATGATCCATATGAAATAGGAGTTTGGGTATGAAATGTTCTCGGGAGGTGCTTATGGCTCTTCTCTTCTCTATACCCTTGATATAATTATGGAGAGTTTTGAAAAGCAGTAGCAGAAACGAAAACTTCACACACATAGGCAGCCTACTGGAGTTCAGGACATGCCCATAGGCAGCCTACTGGGGTTCACGACCTAGTTCTTGGCCTCATCATCTTCCAGCTCTGTCGACACCTTTAGATGACCACAGGGCTTGATTTTATCTTTCTTTCTAACTGAATAATGGTAATTAAATAAGAATAAGTATAAAGGTACTCAACAAGCCATCACATAAAATGCAATAATAATAGATGCAAAGCTATCAAGGGAGGTTTGATGTTCTTTTATTTATGAAAACGCCAATATTTTGATATACAATTATAGGAAATTCTTGAGACCTAACATTTTTTACTAAACCATGTTTTTAAAGATTGTAAGAGTATGCAATATTAATAGTAGTGCAAGTTCCATCCACCTGTTACAGAGCATGATTCCATCACCAAATGCTAGTTTTGTTACCAGAGTTACATCTACTCATTAATATCATAGGGTTACATCCACCCAGGGCAATTCAAATTCAGGGTTACATCTACACGACGAGTTTTTCATCCCATCCACAAAGTTTTAGAAATAGATAGTAACTCGAGTAAGTTCCCATACCTGCCCATGACAATGGGCACAGTTGTTCAAAAAATATTTCACTCTACAGAGGTCATAATACTTTACTTACCCACATAAGATAATCAACTTGTTATGTTTCATATATTTCGTTGAACATGTGAATCAAGAAGATCACCATAAGTCCTTTACAATGTATCACCCAGTGTAGGTTACACCCATTGAGGTTTCATCTGAGTGAGGTTACGTCCACCACACCCAGATCCCCACTTGCGCCACACGGTGGCTTCCACCAGTGACATGACCTGTGTCCATGATTATAACCAGCGATGTGACTCGCGGGTCACTACAATGGTGCAACCTGCACTGGATGATGCAAATTAGTTATCCAAGTCAAACCCATTATAGACTTGTGGTTGCACTATTTTATATTGAAAGATCATCACAAGATTCAATGTATTAGTCACTTCCCTCTAGTGACCACCCAAATCAAGTTTCTTGTTTAAAATTGATGATAGAGTAACTTAATGCCCCCGACTATCAAGCAAGACTAAGCATTGTGCTAAGATACAACTTATAACTAGTATATGTTTACAATTAATTCTAGGGCGACAATGGTCCATGTTCAAAGTTAAGGAGTGGGTCTAATTAAACAATTATCTACAGGAATTTAACTATGAACAAGTGTGAATATAATTTGTATAACAAGGTAAAGCATGCAATTTGATATTTTCAAATAAAATAATTTGCATTCGAAAGGTAGGTGTGATATGATCAAAGTAATGACTTGCCTCGCTCAATTCACCACAGCCTCGATCTTACTCAAAGCCTTCTTAGTTAGTGGTCTTGAATTCTTGGTCTACGTCTTTATCCGAATCTTGATCCCGCTCGAGTTGTTGCTTCTCTAGGACTTCAACTTCCAATTACATGATAAGTGATCACAAAATCAAATAAATCCAAAAACTTCAAAGGATCCAAATAAATCCAAAATAAACTTAATTTAGTTTTCTTATGACTGAGTTGGTGATAAGAGATAAGGTTTAACAAGTACGAGACGCTTGGCAGAGTCAAACAGAGTTTGAGCGGAAAGGGGGAATGGCAGAAAAGCTTTGCTGGGAAGGATAAAAGAAGGATTAATGTCAAAATAATATTAACAAGAATGCTCTACTTTGGATTCACTTCTACAAAATAGGCCATACTGGACGTCTACATTACAGACGGTTCATAGGAACTGTCTGTGCTGCAATTATCATAGACGGTTCATACTAACAAACGTCTCTTATATTTTCACATACGGTTATTTATATGATTCGTCTGTGATAAAGCAGTACATCACAGATGGTTTGTATTAATAACCGTCTATAACAATATCACAGACGGTTGTTAGTATAAACCATCTGTGATAATACAAGACATCACAGACGATTCATATTAATAACCATTTGTGATATTTTCACAGACGGTTATTAATACGAACCATCTATGATATGTGCATTATCACAGATGGTTCGTATAACAAACTGTCTCTAATAACGCCACAACACCGATCTGTGACATCTCCCCCAGGATTTTAATCTCACCCGTCCATTCTCTTCGCATCGAACGGCAGGCACCGGTTCCTCCCACCTCTCGCCCCTTATTTTTACTCCTCACTCCCTATCACTCCGAGATAAGTTCTACCGGCTGCTCCTAGCTAGTTCATCCACTCCTAGCTTGTTTCTCAACGACGTCGACTATTGCCATGATCTAGCACCTCCGTTGTGACACCACGGTTGACTGCATAACACACTCTTTGTCGTAAGTGTCGTAAGAGTGTCTTATGTAGTCTCACTATCGTGACACAAAGGTGATGCTACCACCGCCTCTCCTTCACTACAAGGCATCGCGGAAGCAGCTAGCTAGCTACCAAGACGGTGCTCAAGTCGACGTCAAGGACATCCAGCTAGTGCGCTGCTAGGATCTCTCCTTCTATGTTTTTGCCATGGGTTCGTAGGATTGGGATGTGTTTTTGCCATGTTTAAGAGTTAGGTTCGTAGGATTATGATGTGTATTTGCCATGTTCTTACTATGTTAGATGGGTAACATGCTCATTATCTTGTGATGCTGTAATGGTGAATTGTAATGGAATGTGCTGCTATATTTGCTTGTTTTGAAAGAGCATAGGCTAACATTATTTCTTGAGGCTAGCTGAAAAATAGGAAAAATTTTAGGTATGGATTGAACTATCACAGAAGGTTTGTGCTATAAACCATCTATGAAGGACTATCACATACGGTTCTATATACCAACCGTCTGTAATATTCGACAATCACAGACGGTTGGTAACTAGAACCACCTGTGATGTGTAAGTATCATAGACGGTTTTTGGTTTGAGACGTCTGTAATAGTTTTCTTCACATACGGTTCTAGTTATAAATCGTCTGTGTTGTTTTTATCATAGACACCTCACAAACCGTCTATGATAACCTCCAATTATCACTGACACATAATCACAGACGGTTCCGAAAACCATCTGTGATGACAGTTTCGAATCGTCGGTGATGATCCTTTTTGTAGTAGTGATTGGAACATGGCTAGACATAGCCAATCGGGGAATACCAAGGGTTGAAATTCAATTTAATATCTTATTTTATTATTTTATATTTTGTTAAGGAACTTCCATGAGTTGGGTTAGACTTATAATAAATATGAGAGTGCACATGGCTATAGGGTATTTGTTTGCTGAGTGAGATAACTTGCAAGTTAGCATCTTGGATTATTGGTACATTTAATTATTATTAATTGCCACTGGGGTTTCAAATATAGAGATATCAATAGACTGATTGTTATTTAAGCAATATGGCATTTTTTATCAAGACCTCTAATTTAAATTGCATTTTAATTTAGATGGCAAAGGCATATTGGCTAATTATCTTTTCTTTAACTCTATCATCAATTACACAAAGTGATACAGATTAATAGTGTCTTTGATTAGCAATTGGATTTGAGATAAATATTAAATACTTCCTAATTATGTTTGAGAATTTCTTAATCACATACAAGGTAGTCCTTAATTTTAATCTTAGCATTTCTAGATAAATATTAGAGACTTCAATTTAAATGATTGGCCTTAATTATTTAAGCACACTACAACAAATATGAGCTTTAGTGACGAATACTCTTTAATGACTAAAATAAAGTTCATTAATAAGTAAATTTTTGTGACGCATCGCCGTTGAAAGTAGGGGAGTTTCACCCTAAAACTTTATGACGATTCAAAAAATTTCATCACAAAATATAGTTACATATCATCACAAATTGTCAGGTTAGAAGGGTGGTTGCGCGCCAAGGTGTTTTTGTGACAAATTGTTTTTTTGTGATGCATTTATTTTTTGTCATGTATCGTTTTACTTTTCTATGACTAATTGTTATTTCTTAGAGACATGGGTATGGGCAAGGAACACAGAGGAAACAAGGGAGTACGGCATGGTCTCGAGTCCCAATGCTTAGAGGTATGGGCATGGGCAGGGAACACAAAGAAAATAAGGGAGCACGGCCATTATCTGGCCGAAGAAACGACCAGATAATGGGGTGGCACTGGAGCCAGAGTTCCATGGTGATGCATTGATTAATTCAAAGCATGAAATATGTAGAGGACGTGCTAGTGCTGGTGTAATTGCAAGAAATCAAAGAATGGCTCACCGAAGATGACCAATCAACAGCAAGGAGCGGAAACAGTTGGTTTCAGAAAAATCTCTATTCCCATTGATTGACTGAACCAAAAGCTTGTGAAGATGGTGTTTGGAAGCTCTAGAAAGTTTGCAAAAGTGTGGAAGGGAAGCAACGCAGTTACGGGAACCCAACTTGAAGGTTGGGTGATGGGAAATCGACAAGTAATCAAAGGATTTGGGAAGGATGATTTTTAGTAATTAAATTTTGAAACTGCCAAATAAAAGGAAACGTAGAATAAATGGAAAATAAACAATGGAAAATTGAAGCTTGAGTAATTTAGGTCGTTTTCCTTTTTTGCACGAGGTGGAGATGAGGCTTTGTTTGAAAATTAGCTTGGAGAAGCAAAGAGTACAAGAGGCTAAAAGTGAATTGTTCAATCAAATGAAAGAAAAAAGGAACCATCGCATCATTCCTTAAAAGAACTTTAAAGTTATGTGATCTCGGGTGAGAGAAGACAAATTTTATGGATGTTATGATGAAAAAACGTCAGGCAGGCATAAAAATCTATGACAAAAATGACACGTTTACCAAACCATGCATGATGATTATAAATATCGCTAATTGTTACATTCCATGACAATAATATTTTTCGTCGTTGAGTTTATGACGAAAATCCCTTGTCATGTCACTAGATACAATATATGACACACTTTCTGTTATGATGGCTGTGATGCCTCATTTTTGTTATAAAATATTTTTTACGACAAAAAAGTGATCTTCTATGATGATTTCTGATCATCATTGAAGCCCATATTTGTTGTAGTGGCATCAATTGAAAAGGGGCCTCATGATTTTGGGAGATGTACAAATAATAGTTATTTTTTTTACATGGCTAAATTTTTTACACCAATTATCTTTAATTATCCTTGAATAGCTTCAAATTCTATTTCTAAGTAATATGTAAATTTAAATTCTTGCATCCCCTAGTTTTAAACATTAGTGGAAAACTATTTAAATTAATTTTCTTAATTAATTATTATTTACAAAAGGGTTTTCATGATACTTGAAAATTATCAAATATGTTGTGCATGAACTTTTAATTAAATGACAAGTTAATCAAATGGGTACTCTCAATTAACTTATTTACGGGGGCCAACATGTCATAATAGAGAGAAGGGACAACACACATGAGAATCAGAGTAGGGGCCGAACAGGGGGGCTGGTGACACATGGTGGGTGGTAGCATCGCTGGCAAGCAGTGGCTGGAAGGGCGGGCAGGACTAGCAAAATGGGCTGCCGGGGAGGAGAGGTAGCTAGGGCAGGTGGCGTCACAGCCAGGGCGACATCAAGGGCTGGTGGGCGGTCAGGCATGGGGCAAGACGTGGCCATGGTGGCCAGTGAGGGAGGAGAATAAACTCAGCAAAAGTGACGGTATGGTGGGGGAGAAGCCGGTGGTGGCATGAGGAGGTCACCATGAAGGTGGAGCTCGGGCGGTGAGGTGCCCCAACCAGTAGTAGGGGAAGCTCTGGGGCACTGAGGTGTAGCTCCAGGAGGGAGGGATCAACGGGAGAAGTTTTGGTGAATAGACAATGACGATGGTGGCGGTAATGGCCGAAGGCGAGAGAGAAGCCGCATTCTAGCGAGCCCAATGTGTGGAATTTCAATTAAACCGTAGGGTGTGAACATGATGACTGGGAACACATTTTGACATGACTGCTGGAAAGCGAAACATTTATCTTATGGTGGTAGATTAGTCCTTCTAAATTATGTGCTTAGCAGTCTACCCATGTTCATGGTGTCCTTTTTTGAAGTACCGAAAGGTGTTCTTAAAAAACTAGATTATTACAGATCTCGTTTTTTTGGCAAGACGACAAAGACAAAAAGAATTATCACCTTGCAAAATGGGACATCTTATGTCGTCCTAAAGACCAAGGAGGACTTGGGATCATTGACCTACAAGTCCAGAATAAATGTCTATTAAGCAAGTGGATTATAAAATTGCTTAATGAAGACGGCACTTGGCAAACTTTGCTTAGAAATAAGTATCTAAGCTCAAAATCTCTCCCTCAAGTCCACGTCAAAACCAATGACTCTCATTTCTGGAAGGGTCTGATGAAAATAAAAGATCAGGTGTTGGCTTGCGGTTCCTTCAAAATTAATGATGGATCACAAACAAGATTTTGGGAAGATATATGGGTAGGCAACCGTCCATTAAAAAACCTTTATCCCACACTTTATAATATTACAAATCGTCCGCATGATACAGTGGCCAATATTATGAGATCAACTCCACTAAATATTTCATTTCGGAGAGCTCTGGTGGGGGATAAGCTCGATGAATGGGAAGACTTAGTAGCCAAGATCGCTTTTATCAATTTAACTGAAGAGAGAGATTTGTTTATTTGGAGATTACATAACAATGGTCAATTTACGGTCCATTCTATGTATCTTCATATGCTAAATCAAAATACGCCCTTCTCTCATAAATTGATTTGGAAGTTAAAAATTCCTCTAAAAATCAAGATTTTCCTTTGGTTTCTCCAGCGAGGGGTGATTTTAACAAGGGACAACCTCATTAAGAGGAACTGGAAAGGTAGTCAAAAGTGTTGTTTTTGTAATTGTAACGAAAACATTAAGCATCTTTTCTTTGATTGTCATCATGCCAGGATAATCTGGAGGACTGTCTATATGGCTACTGGGTTAACACCCCCCAACTCTGTATCTCACATGTTAGGGAGGTGGCTATCACATTTTGATTTACAAAAAAAGAAATATATTCTGGTTGGGGTATCTGCTTTATGTTGGGCAATTTGGAGATGTCGTAATGATCTAATTTTTGGAAATTGCAAATATACATCTTTCATGCAGGCTATTTTCAGGGGAACGTATTGGCTGCGGTTTTGGGCAAGGCTGCAGCGTGATGATCAAACAAAGGAGTCTTTCCACCTAGTGAGCAGAAAACTAGAGATCACTGCGTTGGAGTTGTTTGCTTCACATGGATGGAAATATAATAATAGACTCTGTCATGCATAATTTTTTGCAATTCCTTTTTCTGTGACTCATCAGCAATGTCGCTGAAACTTGTAATAATGTAAACGCTGTGTGCGGAAACGCAGAAGCGGGAAGCCTCTTCCATTTTCTAAAAAAAAATGACTGCTTTTGGGCAAGGACCACCGGAGTGGTCAGAATGGTGGTTGACGCACGAGGCGGTGCACGGGCATGGGCGGCTTAGCTCAAGGAGGAAGAAAGAGGGGGCAATTGGGGGTGTAGGGAAAATGGAGGAACCGGATTGTCTTTTATAGCCAGTCCACGTGGTGTGGCACTACTAGTGTTGGGCGACTGCATGCACTCAGGAGTGCCAGGCAGCGCAGAGTCAACTCATGCGGCATTTAAATTTGCATTCGAATTCAAATTCAAAATTTTGGCTCAGATGTTTGGATGCAATTTTCAATATTGCTTTGCCTTTGATTTTAATTAAATTGAGTTTAGATTTCGATTTTCGATTAGAACTTCAAATTCAAAATTGTTTGATTTGATTTCCAATTTCCATTTTTGGTTTGAAATTAAATTTCAAATTTTTGCTCAATCGATTTTTGACTGTTTTGGCTCTTGATCCAAGATTTTCATTTTCATTATTTGAGTTGTTTGACGAAACCAAATCAAGAATCTCAATGAACACCAAAAATTTTCAATAACTCAAAAAAGTGGCGAAAGATTTTAATCTTTTCGTAGTTT
The DNA here is from genome assembly GCA_017311315.1 of Dendrocalamus latiflorus. Classification (NCBI taxonomy): domain Eukaryota; kingdom Viridiplantae; phylum Streptophyta; class Magnoliopsida; order Poales; family Poaceae; genus Dendrocalamus; species Dendrocalamus latiflorus. The sequence goes on along the minus strand of CM029656.1, from coordinate 38,873,792 downwards.
TGATAATTTCAAATTTGGGATGTTATAGGGGCCGAGCTGGTGCGGCCAGAGCTAAGCCAATTGGGCTGGGGAGGCACAGTAGTAGGCAATAACAGGGAAGCTGATACCATAGAGAAGGAGCAAGAGCCGGCACCAGATTGTAGATGGAGCATGGCCATGCATAGGAAGGAGGGAGCCAGGAATGAAATGGGGAAGAAGAATCACCTGGAACGAGCAAACACCAGGAAGAAGTATTGGGGAACAAGAGAAATGGAAGAAGAAGAAGAGATAAGGGTAGGGGAGGAAGAGCTAGTGAGTGGCTTTGTTCATTCGACCAAATAGGAAAAGGGGGGAGAGAGAATGCTAAGGGAAGAGAGAGATGAAGTGCGCACTATAAAATTATATTCACGAGTTTTAATACTGAGTATTTCATTGCATGTTTAGATTACCCAATAAAATCTTGTTAGTTGTACTAAGTTGCAAAACTTCACTAGAAAATATTCATGATTATTGAAAATAAATTTAGTACCATCAATAGATTAAAATTGTACGCGTACAAATTAAATTCGTGTGCTACGTCTAGATCTCTCTATTGCGCATTTAAATATCTAGTTAATTTTGTAAGTCACATGTAAATTATAAAAACCCATTAGTAATTATTTAAGATTAATATAATAAATTAATTACCATCAGAGGTCGAAGGACTGTACATGATGATTTAAAATTGTACGCAGTGATTTATATAGCAATTAAGTCATAAAAATCTGCAACGAACTAAAATAAAATTCTGGGATCACACAGGGATGCCTTAGTATAATTTATTTAATTATTTTGAGAGACCATATGGAGGTCATCCCGTGTGAATGATGAGTAATTGACATCGGTTTAGGTGAGTCGAGTTTGGTTTGGGTGGTTCGGACCTTGACGTTGCATGGTGCAATCGGGCTCGGTCGGACTTGGTCAAACTTGGTCGTATGGGATTAGGATACATATTCTGATAATTTGACAGGTTTGGACTTCAGTGTGTGTAAGTATGGTGTGTTTATACCATTTATGCTTTCATGTATCGAGCGGTGCTATTTGATGTGGTTCTTGTCTGTGTGGCTGCAGGACGTCGAGACGGAGTCGTGGTGAGACATGGAGGACTGGACTAGGCGCAGGTGGCGCTGAGGTCAGAACAGTCAGGAGGTGTCGAAGACGACGTGGACTCGAGGTGGTTGCAAGACGTGCGAGGCAAGGAGTGCGGAAGCTTCCAGGAAGGTGCAGAAGGGGCGAATCGGGAATTTCGCAAGGCTGCACAAGTGGGAGCGGGCTCCGTTGGAGTTAGCGGGCGTAACGGGGTGGAAACCCATTAGCCGTAGGCTATAAATAGGTTGGAGGGGCTGCATGCCCACTTGAACACTTGAAGGGATTTTAGGGTTTTCTTTAGTCAAAATAGGCTTTAGAGTTTGTTTTGGCTTTAGGCTTTAGTGGTTGAGAGTTGTTGGTGGAGGCAGAGTTGTGTTCCCTCTGTGTCCCCTTCGATGGGTTGCTAAGACCTCTCTGTGTTGGTGTTCCTCCCAAGATGCATGTGTAGCTCTTGGTGTTCTTGAGGATTGAGAGGGTGAGGAGAGGGATTGAGTAGTGAATCCATGTAATCATTCCTCTTGTTCTAATGTTCATGCGTATCGGGACGTATCTGTAATCATCTGGTTTCAATGAATGGAAATCTGAAGTTTATTCCTCTCTGTTTATGCTCTCTATTCTTCGTTCTTCTTCTGGTGGATTTCTGAGCTTTCTGAGTTTTGAGTTCTTTCTTGCTGGGAAGGCCCAAAATGGGTTGCTCTATGTTGGGATGATGCCTCAAGATCATTTGATCAAAGTTTCCCAAGAGCAAACTTCGTTTAATCTCAGATTTCGTGTTTGGGACTTCCTCTGTTCTTCATTTGCTTTTCTAGGGTTTGGTGCTATTTTCATTTCCCTTCACGAGATGGTGTGAAACCTGGCATGAGAGGTCTAGAGGCTATTGCTAACCTATCCTCAAAGTTTCATAGCCAAATGATCAAAGATGAAACGGGAATTTGAGTTTTTGCGCAGCTCTCTGAATATTTTCGGTTTTGGGGATGAATCTGAAATCCTTTTGATTTTCTAGTGGATTCTTGATTTTGGCTCTTGGCTTATTCTTCTGGGATTGTTCCCTAGCTATCCTCAAAGTTTCCCAAGCCAAGAATCCAAGAATCTTGTGAATTTCTCAGTTTTCAGATCTGCTGTCTGAAAATCCTGCTTGCTGTTTTTCTTCGTGCGGTACTACCACTCCTGGAGAGGTACTACCGCTCGGCTCAGCGGTACTACCGCCCATGTTCGGACCAGTCCGATCGGCAGCGATGAAACGTTCGGAAGGTCCGAACGTCTCCAGCAAGAGGTACTATCGCTCGGCGTAGCGGTACTACCGCCCAACGGTACTACCGCTCGTCTCAGCGGTACTACCGCTTGCAGTCAGACTTGCGCTGAATTTGTTTTTCATGATTGCTTCTTTCTAGATCTGGTTTATGCTTGTCTCTGTGATTTCCAGTGAGGGCTTATTTTCTATCTTCATAGCTCTCATAGCTATTGGAGAAGAAGCTTAAGTGAGGATACTTGTTGGGGGCGATTTTTAAAGATCGACATTCACCCCCCCTCTGTCGCCATTTCGGTCCAACATATTAATTAGCATATTTAATTTCTTGTATATCTATAAATTAAGCCATTGCGCACATCCTAATTGTAGGAAAAGAACCAGTACTGGAGAGCGGATTTTATCGAAGTAACCTAGGAACCCATAATTTCAAACCATACTCATGCAACCATCCCTTTGAGCATGTGATCATATTGTTTTTAGTAAAATAAGTATTTACCTATTAAACTCTTATCACCTTGCATAACAATAAAAATCATATTTAAATCAGGTGAATGCTATGAATCAAACAATACTCATGCAACCATCCCTTTGAGCATGTGATCATATTGTTTTTAGTAAAATAAGTATTTACCTATTAAACTGTTATCACCTTGCATAACAATAAAAATCATATTTAAATCAGGTGAATGCTATGAATCAAACCATACTCATGCAACCATCCCTTTGAGCATGTGATCATATTGTTTTTAGTAAAATAAGTATTTACCTATTAAACTCTTATCACCTTGCATAACAATAAAAATCATATTTAAATCAGGTGAATGCTATGAAAATGAAATGAAAGAGATATTGCGGTCTCAACTGCTGGAGCAGTTGACTCGTAGGACAAGAAAAGAGTAGGTAGTTGGGGAATCCACTATCGTACCAATAAATAAGAGGTGGGTGAAGACTCCCGGGGCAGAAAAAAAGAAAAAGAGGCAGGTATGGGACCTTTTACATATGGATAGTATATAATGAAATAGAAACTTCACTTGTGTAATGAACCGTACAATTCATATCAACCATTGTTCTATCTAAAGGTGGGGCAAAATTAGTAAATCTATCAAGGTTATTATACTCTCTATATGGGTAAGGAGCATATGATTGTCAGGTGGGTAAGGCCAGAGAAGACATAACCTAAGCCGCATATATTAGCGTAGTTTAGTGTCGAGTTGCAATGTCCTGGAAATTTGAATTTGGGAAATGTGTAGCCTTTGAATTGTTTTGAAATGTATCTTCTCGATATTTGGATTTTAGTGGATTTTCTTTGAATTATGGTTGAGGTTCCAACAATTGAAGAAGATTATGAAAAATAGAATTAATAGAAAATCATGAAGGAAATGTGAAAATAATAGAAATTTATATATTGAAAACTGAATCTGAAAAGATGATTCATCAAAAAGGGAAGAGAATAATTTGAATAAAAATTTAAAATTCACTTTGGGGCAATTTCGGCCTGGCCGAGCCAGCCCAGAACGCCCTACTTCCTCTCCCTTCCCCCTTCCGATCGCTTCGGCAGAGCCGAAGCCTTGCTTCGACTCGCCTCGCTAGCTCCGTCGCCGCTTGTTCCTCACCGCACCTCGAGAGCCCCGCCGGTTCTCGCCTGACACCGCGCCCCGACCACCTTGCCAGACACATCGTCTGCCCCCGTCATGCACAGATTTCCTACTCCTGTCTTATCGCCTCGACTCACGAGTCATCAACTGTGCTAGCTTCACTGTGCAATCACGCCTATGCTCTGACCACCATCTCATCCCGAACGTTGTAGCAGCGTCGTCGCCATGCCGTGGATACGACCGGCCAATGGCTCCTCTGTCGCCGTCGCCTTTTTCTGTGGCTATAAAGCCCAGCTCTTGCCCCCGGACGCTTCACCGCACTTCACTCTTTCTCCCACCCGAACCAATTAGCCTCCCGTGCCCCACAGCTCCTCGGCGACATTTTCTCCCCCAAATTCGACCGGCGAGCAATCCGTCGATTGGCGCTGCCGTGGTTCAATTCCTCCTCACCAAAGCACCCCCGGAGCACCGCGACGCCGTTCCCCTCCTCTGCCAGGCCTCCCATCGCCTGCATTTCACCGCACCAGGCGCCTCCTCCAATCGTCACTGTCACACGCCGCCAGCTCACCACCGCCAATCCCAAGCCGCGCTGTCCCCCGAGGTAGACTCCATAGCTTGTCTAGATGCTTCGCTCCCGTTTAATTGAACTCCGGTGCCGTGCGCTGCCGTAGCCACCACTCCCCTATTCCACCGCCGCCCACGGTCGCCGCCGGCCGACACCCCGGCCACATTGGCCGGTGAGACCTCTTCTTCAGGTAGGCGCAAGCGTGAGCAACCCATTTTAGGGATGCTCAGCTCCTGCCGCCATCTCCTCCGCCAGTGGCGAGCTCACCGAGCGTCGGCCGGAGGAAGACGATGCAAGTTGTTGAAGCCCAGTCCCACGACTACAAGTACCTGGTAGTCGTTTACGACCACACATAGTCGTTTACGACCACACATAGTTGTTTACGACCACTCATAGTCATCACGACCACACATAGTCGTTTACGACCACTCATAGTCGTTTATGACCACACGTAGTCATTATGGCCACACCTAGTCATGTACGACCACTCATAGTCATTTACGACTACACATAGTCATTTAAGACCACGCAGTTGAATTTACGACCACGTAGTCGAGCTTACGACCACGCAGTCGAGCTTACGACTACGAAGTCGTTTACGACCACGCAGTCGAATCTACGACCATGTAGGCGAGCTTACAACCACACAGCCGAGCTTACGACTATGTAGTCATTTACGACCACTCGAAGCTACGACCACGTTGTCGTCAGTAGCCGCGTGATTAAAACTGGTTAAGACAGAGTTAATGCTAATGATGGGTAATTAATACTGAGAGACCATGTGGAGGTATCCCCATATTTGTGATGAGTAATTGACGGTTGTATTAGAGAGTTTGAGTTTATTTTGGGTATTCTAGGGTTGAGTACCTCTTACTTATGCTAATGATGATTATGCTATTTCGTGCGATGCTATGTGACGGTTTGCTTGTCTGTGTGACTGCAGGACTTCGATGCTAGGTCATGGTGAGGCGAGGAGGACCGGGACTAGGCACAGGTGGTGTTGAGGTCCAGACGGTCGGTGATGCCAAAGATGATCGAGGCTGGGGAGGTGGTTGCGAGTTGGAGACGAGGAACCAGAGCTGGAGCTACCGGTGATGGACACGACGAGCGAATCGGGACTAGGCTCAGGGAGGAGTCGGAGGTCCAGACGGTTGGGTGTCGGTTGCGGTCGTGTGCGACGGAACGGACCAGGACTAGACTCAGGGAGGAGTCGAGGTCTAGACGGTCAAGGTACCGGTTGCGGGAAGCTTCCGGGATGGCGCTTGAGGGCAATTTGGGAAATTGACTCAAGTTTTGGTTGGAGTGGCTGGTTCTCTCCATTTCTTATGTTAGGTTTGACCTTTGCCTCATATGGTGTGTGAGGTGAGGGAGTGGATGTTGTACGACACTTCTTGAATTCCCTTTTTAGTGTGAGAGCTGGTTGTTAAAAGGGGATGGCAAGCAAGTGAGCTGTAGTCGGGGAGTGGGGTGTGTGCTCTGTGTGTTGAGCTGAAGCCAGGGTTTCATCTCCTGCGTGTGAGTTCTTCACAGGAGTGAAGCATGTAGTGTTCTTGCTATTTCCAATTGCTATGGGGACGTAGTGAGGTGATTGTAAAAGGATTCCATGTGTAATCATTCACTCTGAAATGAATCCATTTGAGTTGTTTGAGTTTCAGTTCTTCTCAGCCTCTCTGTTGGATTCCAGTTCTTGTTTGCTCCTCACTTCCCTCTGTTGATTCTTTTGCTTAAGAAGATGGATCCCCTTTAGCTCAGTGAAGGAAATTAGCTCCAAGGTCTTTTGACCAATCAATTCCTAAGAGCAAATCTCAAAGTCCTTTTGTATTCCTTTCTTTCTCATCTGCGCTGCATTTCCTCTGTTTCAATTTTCTAGGGTTAGATGTCAGGGGAAGTATGGTTTGCTCGATACTCTTGATGAGAAGTGTTGTGGGTTGTGATTCCTAGTTGAGAGAACATCTCCATTCTGATTTCAAAGTTGCTTGAGCAAAGGATTAGATAATGAAAAGAAATTTGGAAATAAGCCCTACTCTCTGCTCATGTTTCAGATTTCAGCTAAAATTTCATTTTCTTGCTCTTTTGATGATTTCTCTTGTTACCTGAGATCCCCATGCTATTAAGCTCTTATTCCTATTGAACTAACCTGAAAAGAGCAATCAAACTTACTGCAATCTCAGTTTTTCGGCTAGTGTTTGGATATTTACTGTTTGCAGTTTGTGCTGTTTGGTTCTGCTGAAAAAAGTGTTGTTAGCTGCAGTTAGTCTGTTCGGTTAGCAGCATTTTATGCTCTTTCTTGCCCTCTGTCTGCATTTCAGTCTACTCAAAAAGGGGCATTTGGCTTGCATTCCTCTGTTTCGGCTGAAATTGAATTTCAGTTTTTGGCTGCAGAACATTTTTGGTATTGTCTCTGTTTGCTGTGCTCCAGTCTGCATTTTGCTTTTAGTTTCTGCTGCTTTCTTCTGCTGAATGTTTGTGCGGTCATTTGCTGCTTGTTCAGCTGTCTTCTTCAGTCAGTTTTCTGCATATTTCAGCAGCAAAGTAATAATCTCTTTAAGTCTGCATTTTCGGGTTGATGTTTTTCAACATCTCAGTATTTACTTGTATGCAGATTTTTAGCACTTCTTCACTGCTGTTTTCAGCATTTCCTCGCTGTTGTTTTCAGCCGATTCCTTGCAGTCTGCAGCTTAGTTTTTTAGGTTTCTTTCCTCTACATTTAATTCGGCTGACTGCAGATTTCTCTACTTGCAGTCTTTGTTCTCTGGTTCCTTCTGCCAAATTGTTTTCCTTTTCAGATCCTTATTTTCTTGCTGTTGGTTTGAGCTTTGGGTGATGTCTAGAATATTTATTCAGAGAAGCTCAATGGTCTCAAAATAGCTTCATTGTTTGCTTCATAGTCCTTCTGTGAGACTGTCTTAGTTATCTTGTCGGTCTGTTCTTTTGCTCCTTCAGTGATCAAATCAATCCTTTTGCAATGAGCATTTATCTTCTTGCTTTATAGCTTCTATAGCTATCGGAGAAAGAAGTTTGTGAATACTTCGGGGCGATTTTTGAAGGCACCATTCACCCCCCCCCCCTCTGTTGCCATTTTGATCCTACAAATACTGATGATGAGTAGTTAATAACAAATGGCTCACTAGAATATGGGCCCTGCCCCTTTAAACTAAACAGTAACCGGTCCCACCTGTCAGATTTATTTATTTTCGGATTTATTTAAACTGAGAACTTCAAAAGGGCATAACTTATTCATCTTAACTCCAAATTGAGTGAAACAAATTTCTAAATTCATATAAATTCAATATCTATCCAATGGAACCAAAACCATAATTTTTTATACTCATTTGAATTTTTGGTGAGAGCTTATTTGGTTTACTAATTTTTATCCAAATTTCCGCGCGACGTAAACATAGCGTACGAGGCCCAGGAGGAAGAAGCTGAAGCTAAAGCAACTCTCGATGATCAAGACCAAGCCAACTGTGACCAAGACGAGTCAATACTTTGATCATGTTAAACCTACATTTTCCATAAATTTACTTTTGTTTAAATTAGCAAATTGCATGCTGTTAATTCATATGCAAATATATGTTTGTTTTAAGATTCTAGTTATATGCCCATTATTTGACTTGTTAGTATTACATCTTTTTTGGAACATTTGAATATTTGAGCCTTGTCACCCTAGCAAAAATTATAATGGTAACCTTTCAAGAATAAGTCTACAATTATACGCCATGCTTAGTACTGCTTAGATACTCGGGAGCACCAAAATGCTCTAAGCATCACTTTTAAATCATGAGCAACTGATTTGGGAAGTCATGGTGGAAATAACTGGTATATTTTGACATGATTATTTTATGCTCCCGAAAACCCTAACTTGTTTAAATATCTGGGTGGATGGTACGGGGGCTGGTATGTGGTGCAGTGGAAGCACGGTGTGTAGATTGTGGTAGAACCGCCCAGATACCACTAAGGACTGAATCTTGTCATGACCTCCTATGTAAAACAGTACAACCACAAGTCTGCAAATTGCAACTTGACTAAGTAAATTTATCGAAACCCCCGAACTCATCTTACCGATAGTGGAAATGAGTGGATAATGCAAGGGCAAGGGGAGGCCTAAAGGGACACCGAGAGGAGGATGAAGTTTCCCAGTCGTACTAGCGTTGTGGAGAGTGGAGTCCGAATGCGCTAGTATCCGTGGTGAACATCCCATGCAATGTATGGGACCCACCGCAAGTGGGAGTAGCCCATAGGGTGAGATGACAAAAGGGACTAGACATTTTGAAAAGTTACTGTGATGATCTACTCAACTACATGACTAAGGAATCGTGTGGGGCAATGAGCGGATTGTCTCTTGTGGGTAAAGTGCGCAATCTCGCAGAGTCAAAACTATTCAAATAGCCGTGTCCACGGTCAAGGGTGGACATGGGAACATAACTAGATATAGTTCTATTTCAAAAACTTTGTGGGTGGAATTGGAAAAGTGAAAAGCAGTGGAAAACCCTGATTTGTGTTGCCCTGGGTGTCGCCCCAGTGATAATGTAAGCAGTTACAACGCTGAAAGGTTAGCATATGGTGCAGAAACCATGTAAGGGTGGATGGAATCTGGATCGCCATTATTATTGCATTATTTCACACATTAGGTTTTAGTCCAAACTGCTAGGTCACAGGAAATTTCTATGTATCATATTTTAAAAGCAATTTATGGCAAATAATATAACCTGAGCCTTTCCTCGATAAGCCATGCATGTTATCTATTTCATTCCTGTGTATTGGCTCGTGGAGCACGGTGGTTTGTGCTCCAGAATCATGATTCAAATCGCTACACTTCAGCACTACAACTGGACATGATGGTGAAGAAGATGAAGGTGTTAAGAACTAGGTCGTGTACCCCCCAGTTCGCTGCCTGTGGGCACGTCCTGAGGGTCCCACCTGTGTGCTTCATTTTTCGCTGCTGCAATATAAGTCTACTATTATATTTACGCGTCCGCATGACATGTATCTTGATGTTCAGGGCATTTTGAAATCAGGACATGTTATCTACACCCAGGACAACTCAAATCAGGGCTTCCCACTGCCCTTCCACTTTTTCATTCCCATTCATAAAGCATTTTGAAATAGAACTATATCTGGTTAAGTTCCCATGTCCGCCCTTGACCGTGGGCACGGCTATTCGAATAGTTTTGACTCTGCAGAGTTTGTACACTTTCACCACAAGAGACAGTCAACTCGTTGCCCCACATGATGCCTTAGACATGTGGTTGAGCAGACCATCACAGTGACTTTTCAAAGTACATCGCCCCTTCTATCATTTCACCCTATGGGTCGCTCCCACTTGCGGTGGGTCCCATACATTGTGCAGGATGTTCTCCTTCTGAACGTCTAGCAGCTGGCTACGTCCCCTGCTAGCCTGCCACAGCAGAACTTCACCCTCTGCGAGTGTCCCATTCAAGCCGTCACACCGACTGCCGCTTGCACTATCCCACACCTCCTCCTGGAAGGATGACTTTCAGGGTCCGGTAAATCTACTAAGCCAAGTTGTATTTTACAGACTTGTGGTTGTACTATTTTACACGGGTTGACATGACAAGATTCAGTCCTTAGTGGTATCTGGGCGGTTCTACCACAAAACCACACTCTCGTGCACACCTGCACCATACCCCCGAACCATCCGCCCAGATAAACAAGCAATTCGAGGTTTTTGGGAATATAAAATAGCCATATCCAACATACACCAGTCATTACCACCATGACTGCCCAACCAATTTTTCTCAGGATTAAAAGTGATGCTTTAGCGCTCTCGCGCCCACGAGTATCTAAACAATACTAAGCATGGTATATATTTAGAGACTTATTTTCGAAAGGTTACTATTATAATTTTGCTAGGGCGACAAGGTTCACACATTCAAATATTCCAAAGGAGGTGTAATATTATTCAAGGTAAACAATAGGCATGTAACTAGAATCTTAAATTAACATGTATTTGCATATAACATAACAGCATGCAATTTGATAATTTAAACCAAAATAATTTGCAGAAAATGTAGGTTCAACATGATCAAAGTATTGACTCGCCTGGCGCGGTTTACCGCGGTCTTGTGCTCTCTCTCAAAGCTGTCTCATTTGAGGGGGCTGCTCTGCTGGTCTTTTCTACACTTTGATCTTGGTCTTACTTGATCCATTGATTCTTCGGAACTCCAGTTTCTAACTATGCGATACGTGACTGAATCCAAATAAAAATAAATAACTCAAGAGATCCAAATAAATCCATTCACTTTAAATACCCGATTTACTTTAAATTAAGCATTTATTATGGTTGGAGAATAGAAGGATGATTTAGGTTGATGTGTTGTCAGCATAGCGGTAGCTGGGTTTGAGCAGGAGGACGAGTTGTCTGAATGCTTTACCGTGAGGGAAAATTTTAGAAATACGAGGGATCAAAGGTGAAGATGTACCTACAGGAATTATCTGCTTTTGGGAAAGGAAGGTGGCCAAACATGGCCGATTGGGAAAAAGCGAGGCTTGACCTTTTTGTTAATAATTTCTTTATCATTTTTAATATCTTGCATTTACTTTAACTACCATTAGGATTGTCGTTATCCCTAATTTTAGTTTAATCTTAGTTATCGGGGCAAAGCTTGGTATATAAGGTTATATTTCCATATTTGCTATTTTAGTAAAATCTCCGGTTAAAATTTATTTAATGAAGGCATGTTGAATATTGGGCATAGATTTTAGTTATAATTCATGGTAGCCTTTATTAAATTTAAACATTTAACCAAAGGGGATTTCCTTTATCATTGCCCTTAATTAGTAGTGATCTTAATGAGTATACCTTTGAATTCATTTAAGCAAATCACCTTAATTATTCATATGTGATAACTAGTCCATATACTAGTGGCCTTATACCCAAATCATTTAATATTCAAAAATGGTTCTCTTGATTGTTTGGGGCATATACATATTCATTTTAATTAAAGGCCATCTTTATAGATATTTATCCACAGCAACTTCTCCTCATTAATGCCTTTAATAAATAGTTAGATTAAAGTCGCATTAATTCATTATCATGGAATCTAACCAAAGTTTAATCCATACATAAATTCTTTAAAGTATTATTTAAATTTTATTAGTTTCCATAGATTATCCTTAATTTCCCTAGATTTTTCCTTTAATTAAAAAGGGATATAAGGGAACAAAACCAAAATGTGGCCAGTGGGGATCGAACTCGGGACCTCTCCGGGAGTTGTTAGCGCGTGCTCTGGTAGCCAAGTGGGCGCATCGCCTGGGCTGACCCAAGGAAGGCCAGCTATTTAGTTATGCAGTGCGGCCATGGAGGGCAGAACAGAGGAAGGTGGGCGGTGCACGGTGTTGACGCTGCTGGCGACAGACAGTGGCCGGCAAAACTGGCGCAACCAGCAAAACGGGTCGCTCGGAGCACGGGGGAGCTAGGGGTGGCGATGATTTGGCCGGAGCGGTGGCGAGGCAGACGGGCTACGGTGCGGGGCGGCCGGCGGTGGAGGTGGAATGGGGGCGACGGCGCCGGAGGGGAGGAGGAGGGGATTTGGGCATGCGTGAGCTGGAGGGAGGCAGGGGAAACTCACCGGAGGTGTCGGCGGGGCCGGGGAGAGATCTAGGTGGGCTGGCATCGGGAGCCGGCGGTGGTGCGGGCAGGGGCACGGTGCCGGTGAGCTGGGATGGCGGGGGGCCGTGGCCGGCGGTCGTGGGGGCTTCGGGACCTCGAGGTGTCTCTCCCACCGCGAGGAATTGAGACGAAATCGACCGAGGAGGCGGCGGCAGCCGGTTTTGGGGAGGATGAGCCGTGCGGCGAGCTCGGGGTAATTGGAGGCAATCTGCCGTGGTGAGAGGTAGAGGGGAGTGCGGCGGAGTGGTGGGAGGGCGGCGTGGCCCGGGGCAGCGCAGGTCGGCGGGGCGACTGCTCGGGCGGCGGCCGGTGAGGTGGGAAGGAGAAACGGGGGAGGGAACGGGGAAGCCAGGAGATGGCAGTGGGGCGGCGGGCCCTTATAGCCGCAAGGAGGAGGGAAATGCCGTGCAGTCATGTCAGAGACAGGCGGCGTGCAGCGGCGACGGGACAAGGCGGAGCAGGCGGTGATCATGGCGGCTCAGCGGGATTCCGGGGCCTGCAGTTTTGCGCCGCACGGAGCAGAGGCCTAGGGGAGCAGAAGGGCGCAGGGGGGGATGACGCGGAGGGCTGGAGCATGGCTGCCACGCGGAGAGCGAGCTCTGAGCAGCAGGGCGGAGAGGAGACCGGGGGAGGAAGAAGGAAGTGCGGGCGGGTGCCGAGCCCAGCGGCCAGGGAGAGAAGGCGGGAGGGAGAGGTGGAGATGGGGCCCGCGTGGCAGAGATGGGAAGCGGAGGAGCGGGCTGGGTCGGCGCGCTCGCGGGAAGTGGCTGGGCTGGGGTGATGGCCGGTCCGGCTTTCTTTTTCCTATTTCTTTTCTTTTTTTGTTTAGGCATTTGTATTTTTATACATGTATATAATTCCAATTTATTTGCTCCCTTTTTTGCTCCTATAAATTTCTGTACTTTCTATTTAACATAAATTTTATAGGTACCATATTTTATTAAATACACATGTACTTATTTATTTATGTATATATCCACATTTGTTGATTTTCTTAAAGTATTTACTTCCTTGTTATTTATATCACCATTTACAGAATTAGGGTTTTATATTTTAGGCCAATTCTCTCCTCCCTTTTCTGGATCATCTTTTCAGATTCTTATTTTAGATTATAACCTTCTAGTATTCAAACATGTTTGTTTCTTCTTTAACTTTTTGGAACCTTCATCAAATGTTTTGGAAAATCCCATGAACTCCAAATCCAAATAAAATTCATTGCAAAATAATTCAAAAGCTTCACATTTTCAAATTTCAAAACTTTGGGATGTTACAATTTCCGACCTTACATCCTTCTAACAGGCCTACTGGGCTTAGGTGGGGGCCACCCCTACAACAGGAGCCTCTCATGGTGAAGGGCTTCACGGGCCGAAGCCATGCCGCTGAGCCCTTTGGTCCCCTCCGTCCCATCAGCCTGTGATCCTCGATGACCAAGATACACACTTGCATTCGCACATCCGTTCGTGCTTGTGCGAGGGCTGTCTTCCGCTCCCGGAGCTGGCACGGCCTCGAGGCCGAAAACACCGGGCAGGCCAAAGGCCTCGACGGGGCCGAAGTCGTGCTTGTGCGAGGTCTGTCTTCCGCTCCCGGAGCGGGCGCGGCCTCGAGGCCGAAGGCACTGGGCAGGCCGAAGGCTTCGACGGGGCCGAGGTCCGGGCGGGCCCTACTTCGTGCTCTAAATATTTGTGGGCGCAAGGCGAACTTGGTCGGCTGCCCCGGGCAGCCGAGTCTCCGAAAATGCTCCGCAGGATGTAGCGCCATCGCGGGGAGACGGTTGCATGGCCCGGGAGTGCGCTTTAAGGACGCCTGGAATCGCACCGGCCTTTGTCAGGGGCAGGCTGGCGCGGCTGCTCCGTCTACCCTGCACTGGATGTGGGCACGCGGCCGGCTGTAATTGGAGCATCGTGGGATGCCAGCGTTCCCACGACCACGGCCATTCGCCTCTTCCCCAGGGAAAGTGGCCACGCGGCAGGAGTGTATCGGCGCATTGCGCGCTGTCGCCCACCTACTGTCGCGGTTGCCAGCGGTTGCACTGCCCGATCGTGGGTGGCCGAACTGCTGTAATTCTGTCGTTCGACCTTCTGCCTGCGGGGGAGATGGGGGACTTTATAAGTCGCCACTGTGGGCATGCAATCGTTCCCCTTGGCTGCTTGCTTGCTTGTGCGTTCCTTCCTATTTTTCTTGCGCATCCTGCTGCTATTCTCGCCTCCGTGCCTGCCCGGCGCTGTGGGGAGAGAGGGATGGCTGCGCGCGACGACCTCCCAGCTAACAGGGGTGCCGCCCTTGACGATCCTGCGCGTCGCCTTAGCAAGAGCGCCTCGTCGAGCCAGCGCTGCCTGACGCCACCACCGGCGGAGTACCGCCTGGTTCCGTGCGATAGGAAGCAAACCACCCGTCGCTGGGATGCCATGAAGAGGTCCAAGGGTCGCTGCTCCCGTGTGCTGGGGCGGAGCCGCGTCACGGAGGAGACCCTCCAAACCCTTCTTCGGGAGAAGAAGCTGGAGGAACATGCCGGGGCTCGCTTGCCCAGGCCTGACGAAACAGAGCCTAACCCGGAAGAGTCGGAGGCGATCGTCTTCGTGGCATTCTTCGACGCTGGGCTCCGAATCCCGGTGACATACTTTGTTCGTGAAGTGCTGCGAGCGTATGGGTTGGAGCTGGCGCAGCTGACTCCGGCCACGATCGTTCGGTTAGCCATCTTTACTTGGGCGATGCGGACGGAAGGTACCCATCCCAACGCCGAGTTGTTCGCCATCCTGCATGACGCACGGTGCCAACCGAGGAGAGTGGAAGGGGGGCTTACTCGAACTTCGGCAGCGTGGACTTCGTGCTGAGGCCGGAGTGCTCGCACTTGTTTCCCGCGTTGGCTACGCGGGAAAGGTGGGAGTCTGGTTGGACACGGCGGTGGTTCTACTACATCGTGACGAGCACAAGCGGCCTCCGAAGCCGGGGAGAGCCGATATCATTCGACCGCTGTCCGGATGTGACGCCTCGGCCTAGCGACGAGCAACAAGCACGGAGACTTGCTGGGGTCGCACTCTGGTTCAACATGCGTGACCTTGCCGAGGAGTTCACCATGTACAGGATATCCCCGCTTTCTTGTAACTGGAAGTACGAGCGACGGGCGCCCGACCGGAAGGACGACATCCACCCAGGGGTGTCTTCGCTCCATAGGCCCTCCGCGCCCTGTAAGTATCCCTGCGATAGGCCAAGTACCACCTGGGTGGTTGCAAACCATTTGGTATGATACTCCGCTTGTGCGTGCAGTACGCCGGTTAGAAGATGCGGAGCGCGCAGTGGTTGCGGTTCTTGGGCCGTACGCGGCGAAGGAGCACAAGGCCCGTGAGTCCGCAACTTCCTTTGCAAAGCAGGGGCGGATTAATTGGGTATGCGAGGTTTTGGAAATTCCCGTTCCGGAGCACCCGGTGCCTGCGGAATCGCCGAGCGGCGCGACGGCGGTGGCGCCATCCTCTCGATGCGAGGTCCCATCAGAGACCATTGCCTTCAGCTCGCCGGTCATGCCGCCAATCGAGAGCGTGAGGATGGGGGCGAGACGAGCGCTGGGCTCGGATCGACCGGTTCGGGGAGGCGCGTAACTCCCAACGAGGCCGTATATGGTGGCGAGGCGACGAGCGCACGCCTCGTCGTTCTTGAAGATGACGCCTCGTCACCTCCAGCGGCAACCGCAGCGTTGTCGCTGACGACGGCTTCCGCGGCTGCCAAGGTAACCACGGAGGCTTCACCTACGACTTCGAAGGTGAAACGGCCTCGGGTGCAGTCGCCACCATCTTCTAGGGGCCGGTTCAGCGTGGCAGGTCCAGTGACTGAGGTCCTGATAGCCAGCGGGGATGCTCCTGAAGCCGGGAGGGTTGTCGCTCCTCAGGCCAGCGAGGTGCTCATGACCCAGGTGGAGGCCGCGGTAGAGGGCACTGGAGGTGGGTGTAGTTCGTTTTCCTCCCGCAACTTCGTGAAACTCTCCCCGATTTGCTCGCTTATTCCGTCGACACCAGGCGAGACAAGGTCTCCCAGACGAGGACAAGAATCAAGCAATGGGGGGCCCCGCGATGTCGCCGGCCTGATTGAGCAGGGGACTGTGTGTGCCCCAACTGCTGCCGAAGGCGCTGGGGCGGGGGCTCTAGGGCCTGGCGTCTCCGACTTCGTACCTCGGTGGGAGACGCTTCGCGCCTAGAGCGAGGTGGCAGAGTATGCTGGCAGCCACCTAGATCGACAAGCGCTGCAATCCTGCGGAGGCGACCTTTTGGCGCTCGTGCTGGGTGCCTCGGAGATGAGGGTAATGGTCTCTGTTCTCGCTGCATATCCTTTGCTTATCTGATGGATAACCTTTGTTGTTACGCTCGTGTAGACGCTTGCAATTAGCAAAGCCCTCGAGGAGACTCGCGCGCGCGAGTGGAGGGCACTGGAGGACCAGCTGCGCGTCACGGACGACGCCAACGCCGCCAAGGATGAGCTCATTCGGGTGCTGATGGCGAAGCGAGACGAGGCTATTGACGAGGCGCAGCTGGTGGGCGCGAACGCGAAGAGCGCGGCACTGGCCGCACAACGCGCGATGGAGGAGGCTCAGCGCGTTGCGACAGAGGAGCAGACCGCCCTTCTTCAGCGAATCTCCGCGCTAGAGGCGAAGAAGGAACAGCTTACTGCCTCCGTTGCTGAGAAGACGTTATCCTGGGACAACGCGTGTGCCTCCGCGAGGAATGCGATGGAGTCTCTGGAGCGGGCCCTCCGGGGGCTTTCCGTGCACGTGGAGGACGCCACTCATAGCCGCCAAGACCTGATGGAGACGCTTGGGTGAATTGAGGAGGGCTCGAGCGTCGCCCTCCCCAGCGCCAAGGCTTTCGGTGCCCATTGCGGCTACATGAGTGCTGGGCTTGCCCTCGCCTTGCTGCACGCCGGTGGGTGCGAGCATGTCAATGATCTGGCGAACCCTCAGCTTGATTTGCCTACCCAGCCCGGGATGATATCTGATGCCGTTCGCGCCGCCCAGCCCGCCACCCGAAACTTCCATGACCGGATTTGGAATTACGTCGGGGAGGGCGTCGCCATGGTTGCTTTACGGCGGACGGTGCGGAACGAGGGGGCCGTGCTTCGCTGGCTCGAAGAGGTCCCTCGGCGCAGCGCAGGCGGTGCGGGCACTCGTCGCGGCGAAGATGGCGCGGACTCATAGGAATAATTCCAGGTTTTGGCGTGTTCCACGCCGCGCGTATGTCTGCTTCTGTAATGCAACTATCTTACTCGGGCTAAGCGACAACTCTCCTGTGCTCTTTTTGTTATGTAATATGCTGTGAGCTGGGGGGTCATGTAAAGCGCGGGTATCCAAGCTTGGTGTCGCCCCTCGTTCGGATAATAGCAAACAGGCTTGCGAACGCTTTGCGCCTCGGACCCCAGGCTTCGAAGTGGTGGCAGCGGAGCTGGCGCCTAGTCGAAGTAGACGCGCGAGCGCTCCGTCCCCTACCCTTCGAAGTGGTGGCAGCGGAGCTGGCGCCTAGTCGAGGTAGACGCGCGAGCGCTCCGTCCCCTACCCTTCGAAGTGGTGGCAGCGGAGCTGACGCCTAGTCGATGTAGACGCGCGAGCGCTCCGTCCCCTACCCTTCGAAGTGGTGGCAGCGGAGCTGGCGCCTAGTCGAGGTAGACGCGCGAGCGCTCCGTCCCGTACCCTTAGAAGTGGTGGCAGCGGAGCTGGCGCCTAGTCGAGGTAGACGCGCAAGCGCTCCGTCCCCTACCCTTCGAAGTGGTGGCAGCGGAGCTGGCGCCTAGTCGAGGTAGACGCGCGAGCGCTCCGTCCCCTACCCTTCGAAGTGGTGGCAGCGGAGCTGGCGCCTAGTAGATGTAGACGCGCGAGCGCTCCGTCCCCTACCCTTCGAAGTGGTGACAGCGGAGCTGGCGCCTAGTCGTTGCATGCGTGGGAACCTCGTCCACGCCTTTTTTATACTCCGGGGAGTGCGTGGGATCGACATCCACGTCGTATTTATACTCCGAAGAGTACACACTAGGGCAACGCCCATGCGTGCGTGGGGTTCGCGTCTTGTTTATACTCCGTAGAGTGCGCATGGATAGTATCCGCGTCTTTTTTATACTCCAGAGAGTGTGTGGGATCGACATCCACGTCTTATTTATACTCCGAAGAGTACGCACCGGGGCAACGCCCATGCTTGCGCGGGGTTCGCGTCTTGTTTATACTCCGTAGAGTGCGCAGGGATAGCGTCCGCGTCTTTTTTATACTCCGGAGAGTGCGTGCGGAGGCGGACCTCGACGCTACGTCTTATTTAGAGTCCGTAGACTGCGCGCGGAGGCGAGCCTCCGCACGTTGCGGGCGGTGAAATTGCATGCGGAGGCGGACCTCGTCGCTACGTCTTATGTATACTCCGTAGAGTGCGTGCGGAGGCGGGCCTCGACGCTACGTCTTATTTAGAGCTCGCCTCCGCGCGTTGCGGGCGGTGAAATTGCGTGCGGGTACAGCGAACGATTGCGACCACGCACCATCTGTCACACGTATTTCATGACGTGCTGTGTTGTGCTTGCCCGGTCTCCGTCAAGGAGATCCACGGACAATTGGCGTTCCTCATCTGGTGCTTGGACGAGGACCCGCCGCGAGCCAGCCTTTATTTCTTCAGGTGTGACCGCCTCGTCACCGAAGAGGAGCTTGAATGGCGTGAACCCCGTTGGGCGTGTGACCGTTGTGCGGAGGGACCAGAGGACGCTGTGGAGCTCGCCCGGCCACTTCCCCTTTGGTAGCCCGACGAGGCGCTTCTTGATTGCTGCGGAGATAGCGCCGTTTGCCCGCTCCACCGCCCCGTTGGACTGTGGGTGTCCGACCGAAGCGAACTGGAGGGTGATGCCTACGTTGCCGCAGAATTCTTTGAATGGGGCTGCATCGAATTGCAGACCGTTGTCGACGGTGATCTCCCTAGGCACGCCAAATCGACATATGATGTTCTGCCAGAGGAAGCGCTGCAGAGCTGCCGAGGTAATCTTGGCCAGAGCTACCACCTCCGGCCACCTGGAGAAGTACTCCAGAGCGACCGCGACGAATCGCAGGTCTCCTGGGGCCCTGGGAAGTGGTCCCACGACGTCGATGCCCCACCGCGCCAGCGGCCGTACCGGGGGTATGGGATGGAGGCTTGTCGGGGGCCTGTGGATAGCCCTTCCCATCCACTGGCAACCTTGACAACGGCGCACGAGATCCTGGGCATCCGCGGCAGCTGTTGGCCAATAAAAACCTTGCCTGAATACCTTGCCCATCAGAGACCTTGGTTGGAGGTGCGATCCGCAGAGACCGGCATGAATTTCTGCGAGGAGGCGCTTTCCTTCTTCGCGCGAGAGGCATCGCAGGAGCGGTGCGCAGACCCCCTTCTTGTAGAGCGCCCCGTCAAGCACCTGGAAGGACCTAGCGCGGTGTTGCAAACGCCGGAGCTCGGAGGGGTCATCCGGTTCCGCGATGCCCTACAGAAAAGTGAAAAGGGGTTCCCGCCAGTCACCCTGCTGGGTGATCCAGTGGACGAGGGCCGCATCCCGATTATCCTGCGCTATGGCCGCCGTTGGCAGGATTTCGTAAAATGCCCCTTCGGGAGTAGGAAGCTGCTGACTGGTAGCCTTGGCCAGGACGTCAGCTTGCTCGTTGTCTGCTCGAGGGATGGCCTTCACCGTGACACCCAAAAAGTGTCGTTCCTTCGCTCGTACGGCTGCTAGGTACTTGGCTAGGTCCGGGTCCTTGGCCTGGTATGACTTGTCCACATGGCCCGCCACCAACCGGGAATCAGTGCGGACGAGGACTCGCCTCGCTCCCATCGCTTTGAGCTTCCCGAGGCCGAAGAGTAATGCCTCGTATTCGGCCGTGTTGTTCGTAGCCGGAAACGCTAGGCGCGCCGAGTACAACAGGCGCTGCCCCTCAAGTGTGGTGAGAACGGCACCCACCCCTGCGCCCGCA